>VZSR01000223.1:1577496-1653873 GCA_013398615.1 Brachypodius melanocephalos
AGCCCGGCCCGAGCCGCGCGTCTCCCGGAGCCCCCGGAACTGGGGACAAATCCCCCCAAAATGAGGAGCCGCCTCACTTCCCAGCACTGAAACCAAGCTCGGGAAATAAATTCAACAGCAGCGCCTGCCGCGGTGTTAACTCAGAGGAAGGCTTGTTTTAAAACTAAAGGAGAACTGAAAGTTGCCTTGTCGAGATTTGCTCGGTGTATCCGCAGCTTTGATCTTCTAAAAGCGCCTATTTCACTTTTTCTGTAATATTTTACGCTTTGGCATAGTAATAAGCAGTCAGTCTGACAGATAACACAAGTTCAAATCCAAATCCTGGGTGGAAAAGTCTTACAAATAATTACAAATGAATTAGCGAGCAGCCGTCTCAAAATCAATAAAATCGATCTCCCCGCTGCTTGCATCACCCGGATTGTAGGAGATGTTTGCCTGACGTCGGTGGGGCTGGGTGTGGTGGCAGTTGTTGGACTGGTGTGCTGCCCGGGAGTTTGGTGATTAATGGAAATGCCAGGAACTGGGAACACGTGAGGGATTCATTCCCAACAGCCCGGGCAGCAGTGGGATGGCTGCAACAGCTGGGGAGTGACAAATCATTAATTCCACGCAGGCAGCACCGCTTCCAGGAGCTCTGTGCGTTGACAAGGCAGCAGAGAAGTTAATTTATAGTTCCTATTAATTTCCCTTCTCTTTGTTTTGATTTTTTTAAAAAAATAATATTGTGATCCAGCGTTTTTACAGAAATTTTCACTGTGAGTTTTCCTTTTCAAATCCGTGGTGATTGTACGACTATCAGGAAGCCAGCAGCCAAAAAGGAGAATTACAGAGTGTCTCCAGTGAGAAATGGCAAATCCACCCTGACCAAATCTGCTTTGGGGAAGGGACAGGGTGGGCCTGCTCTGCTGCAGTGGGTCTTTGGCACATATTTTCTGTGTACACTGTTCCAAAAGCTGATGTGTTGGAGTGAGAGATGACACAGGTCACCGAGTGCAGTGACAGATGGATGACAAATCTTGTGTGCACTGGGAGGCAGGAGGTGATGTGAGCTGTCCGCTCTGTTGGTGAGCAAAAAGCAGTTTTGGACTAAGATGCACAGAACTTGAAAACGTGTGCAGATAAGGCTGAAAAATATTTCATCCTTCAGACAGCACCTCATCCTGATTTTTGTTTCTTTTTGAGTCTATTCTGGGAAAAGCCACTCCAGGAGCAGGAGGGGTTTGCTAAGGGCTGGGGCTCTGCGCTGTTCTCCTGGATGAGGATGCCAGAAAGGGACCTGCTTTAGGTGTCCCCAGCTCCCCTCAGGGCTCACCTGCTGCACTCCAGGGCTTGTCTTGGAAGGCTCCCAGAGCCTCTTGATCTCTGCTGACCAATATTTGGTCCCTGAGGTTTGTGCCTTTCACAACAGAACAAACCCATGGGGGTCCTGCTGTGCTGCTCGTGTCACTTTTCCTGCACAGCAGCAGAACTGCTCAGGATCCTCTGCTTTTCAGGAGTTTCTGGAAAAACAGAGAAGAGGGCTGGGCACAAAGGAGGCTTCTGTCTTTCGAGTCCTCTTTAGTCCTGAAGTTCTCACTGGATCTTGGAAATGACAGTATTTGCATTATGAGTATGCCTTGTGAAGTATTAATATACAGAGTAACCCCACTCCTACTTGTTTAAAATGTGAATTATCCCTGTGCTGGACAGCAATCCATTCGGCAGCATTATGGCCTTTTCTGGCTCCAATCCTCCTCACAGCACACACAGGATTTTCAGCCTTCATTGATATTAAAGTGCAATTGGCTCGTGAATGCAATGGACTCCTTTTGGTTTGGGTTTTATGAATAGAAAATGTTTGCCTTAGCAGCAGGTTGGGTGCCAATATTTCACAGAGTAAACCACTCCTCTCAAAGCCCACTCTGCTCCAAAAGAGCGACCAACTCCTCCAAACTTGACATAAATTAGTTTAATTGTTGCAAACCCACTTTCAACGCTGTTGCAGAGAGATCAGCTAAATAAGCAGAAAATCACTGTGAGCGTGTCAGGAGCTCAGTGAAAACTGAGGTTCTGCTCAACTGTGCTGTTAAATCACTTTGGATGCTGATTCAAAGGGGCATGGTGCTGAAAACCACAGCTGGCACCAAGATATTTTCTGGATTGGGTGATGGATTGTATTTTGGAGCTGCATTGTGCAAACTGGGCACGGAAGTCGCTCTTGACTTCATCATAATTTCATCGCCTTTTCCAGATTTGCTGATCTCAATCCAGAGGAAATGAGCAGACTCCAAAACTGGTTTGAAAGTCCCTCCTAAACTTCATGAACAGAACCTAGAAAATGAAATTCCTATTTCAGGAATTGCTGGAACACTGCACAATAAGTGACAAAGATTGATAGGTTTAAATGTATTTTTTTTCTCGCCCGTGTCAGTTTTATTCCCATATGTTTGCAATCACTTGGGATTTTTCAGAGTCCTGCTCTAAACTGGGAATATAACTTTGAGATTTTTCCACTTCTTGGAGGCCACTATTTAAATATCCCCCAGCCCAGAGGAAATGTCTGCTCTGTCACACTCTGATGATGAAATTCAGGTCTTGTGACATCTTGCTGAAGCATGCACAGACTGTCACTGCTTCCTGTCAGTGCTCAGGGAAGTTTCTGATTGAAATAGTAGAAAGCAGGCACAGAGTGGAAAGCAAGGCTCAGTTTTAGTCAGAGGGGGCTGCAGATTTGGGAGCCTGAGCTGCACTCAGAGGTGAGGCAGAAATGTGGGCAAAGTCCAGGCTCAGGAAGGAACTGCCTGAAGTTTGGTCTCAGCACCTGTGCTCAATAAATGTCCCTGCATCCGCTATTTCTACCACAAACGGACCAATTCTGTGAAGACCAAACCCGAACATCCCCTTTTCACAGGTCTTTCTTGTGAGGAGGAGAACAGAAGCATTCATTTTCCACTGCTGGCACAACTACAATCCTGTTTCAGAGGAAATTCTGGCAACCCAGGCACAATAACTTTGACTTGGGCTGGCTTGAAGTGAGAGGTGCAAGCTCATTACTTAGAGAGAAGAAGAGAAACCCCCCCAGAACTCTCCTGCTGGATCCACCCAACGGTCACTAAAATTCAATATTCCGTCTCTAATGGCAGGAGGACAGGGTAATAAAAAAGAGATATTTTACCATTTTAATACAATATTTGACATAGTTACTTTCGTTAATCATGGTGCTTTGGTGTAGTATCCAAAACACAGACTCTGGATCGATGAGAACTGGATGAGGTGCTCTGTTTCTCTCTTCAGACTTCTACAGAATGGGCAAAATTCTGGGGTTTTTTTTGAGAATGCCAAAATCACAGAGGAGAAAAAAAATATATAAACAAAAAAATAATGAACCACCAGAATTACCCGGGATGTTCGCGCTCCCATTTGGCTCCCAAATTGTGTTTTCCTGCTCTGTGCTGCCCTGACCCGCAGCAATGAGCCCGTAACTCCGCTGCTGAGCCCTGCACTGGGGTTTCTGCAGCTGCTGCAGCCACACCTGCGCTGGCACCGGGCTGGAGAGCGGCTCCCGCATCCCCGCCGCCCTCCCCGCTTTGGGGAACGTCAGGAGAAAGCGTCGGGGGAAGGTTTGAGCATCTCCCGAGCGGAAAGAGGATGGGGATGGATTCCTGGGCAGTGCTGAGTCACGGCGGCAGCGCAGCCAGGGCTGATGCAAGGCTGCCGCTATCAGCGGAAGATCTGCGCGGATCCGCGGCCGCGCCTCTCCCATCGCTCCCGGGAGCGCTCCCGGCTCCCAGCGCCCTCCTGGAACCGCTTCGTGTTCGCTGCGTTTGATTTCTTTAATTCAGCGCACTTTTCTAAGTTTTAAAGCTCGTATAACCCAAAGTGTGCGCCTGTGTTTAATTAGCCGTCCGTCTCTAAACCAGCCGCTAATTAGTCTTTTACCATCCCTGCTGAGCCAACGCGTTTTGGGTTCCTCAATTCCCCTCGCCAGGAATAAAAGGTGGAACATCTTGATATCGGTGTTCTGCCATGGATCTGTGCAGAGAAATCCACGCTAAAAGCATCTCCAGGCAGGGAAAGCTGTTTGATATTTGGATGTGTGGTTCTTGGCAAACAGCACGGAATGATCTGGTTTCTCATTGTAGAAAAAATTTAAGATTTAACTGAGTGTAAAACAACAAAATTATCTGTTTTCAGTCATTTCTCTAATTTCACCCACAACATCAGATCGTATCATTTTAACTAAGTCATTTCTGTGTGTGACTAAGTTAATCATGTTTTGTTACCAGTGGAATGAGGACCAGCAGTGCTGCTTCATTTACTTTGTGAGAGAGGAAACTGTCCTGAGAATGTTAAGCTTGACCTGGAGAGAATTGTGATAAAAATTGTTCTGATTTCTGCATCAAGAAAAAAAAAAATCCACAAAAAAACTCCCAAAAAACCAACCCAAAACCCTCCACCCACATAAAAATAAAAATAAAAATAAACTCAGTGCTAGCAAAATGTCAAGCTGGATTTTAAATTGGCTATGGCATCAATGGAAATGAAAAATTACATTTTTCAAGAGAGCTGAGGGAAGTGGGAGATCAATGTATTGCTTCTTTTGCTTCAGAAGCTCCCCAGTTTAAAAAATAATTGATATTCCTTCTTCCACACCCTCCTGCCATAATTATGTAAAGAATCTGGATTATGGTTCCGACTCGATTTAGCTGTTTTATAATAAGTCACAAGCATACCTTGCCTACTTGATGATATTCCTTTAAGGTTGTGCCAGTCTTTCCATTATTAAATCATGTTTAGTGTTATGTACTGGTGGCTTAAAAAAAAAAAAATTCATTTCAAGCTCGAACTTGCTACGGATTCTCAGTTAGCCATTTGTGTGAGGGAGAACAAACCCATCACTGGTAACAGCTCAACACTCTGCTTCTCAGCTCTATGGAAATGCTGGCCTTTTTAAAATGTCCTTTAGTGTGTTAATTGGGGGAATAAGTTTAAAAATAAGGGAGAGCTGTGTTTTGTGAATATGAATTGTATGCTGCCCCCGTCATAAATCTGAGCCACTCGTAGAAAATCTGATTTTTGGGTGGGTGTGTATGTTTTAAACAGGGAAATTCAGATGCAAACACAGCTCCAGGAGCCCCAATTACCCCCTCTCCTGCTGTGGATTTGTTGTTTGATCTGAACCTCAGAATTAGATGAGAATTGAAGACATTTGTGTTCCTTTTTGTAACGTTTTGAGGTACGGATTTTCCATGCACATCACCCTCATCCCACAGGAACTTTGCACCTCAGCATCACTGACCATTCCACAGGATTTTTTTTGGGGAAAAAGAGCAGCTTAGTGTTTTGTAGAACAAGGCAGAACTTTTCAACAGTGGAATTCATGTTCCAGCAGAGTTAAAAATCAAACATTTAAGTCCTTTATGTACCACTGGGTTGAGTCGAGTGCTGAGTTTTTTGCATGATGTGCTGAAGGTCTGAAAAAAAAAAATTATTTGAAATATCTCCAGCTCAGGAGGCTGCAGGAAAATACCTCTGAAAGAGGAGAGCAGAAATCCTCTTCTGGCTTTGGCCTGAGGAACAAATGGCTTTAACCATTCCCCAGGGTGCTGCTGCTGGCTCTGCCAACACCCATTTTTGTGTCTTCACTCTAAAAAATCACCTGCTCTCTGTCCTTGGACATAATTAGGTTTTAGCCCCCATTTGTCAGAACTGAATTCAAATTGAAGTCAGCTTTTATTCAGTCAGCCTTTATTATCTGCTATTTGTAAAGAGATCTGAGGCCAATTAAGCCTCCAGTTTGTTGGGTTTTCTTTTCATTTTAAGGTTTGTTTGTTTGTTTGTCTGGGTTAAGGCTTTTTATTTGGCCGGGGGGAAGGCTTTTTTGGGGGGTTGATTTTTTTTGTTTTGTTTTGGTTTGGTTTGGGGGTTTTTTTTGTTTGTTTGGGGTTTTTTAAAAACCATTTTCAGGCTTTTGCTGTAGTCAGAGAGGGTTAGGCTGAGAAATGCATCCTAAAAGCTCCTTGGTGGGGAGGTTTGGTGTAGCTGTGTGCTGTGAGCAGCCGTCCCATCCCATCCCATCCCATCCCATCCCATCCCATCCCATCCCATCCCAGCTCAGCCCAGCTGCATCCTGTGCTCACATCTAATGCTCTGTGGGGTTGCCAAGTGGTCTCTTCTCCAAAGACTTCCTAGGCTGGGCTCTGCTATCTCCCAGATCAGGGAGACAGATTCTGATGTGGCTGGAGACTCTAGACAGTTAAATTCGCACAAATCCACCGAAGGCAGCCTGCTTTCCAGAAGTTGCTGAGGGCAAAATTTGGCTTTTTTGCAGTTTGAGGGTGGGCTGTTTAACCCGAGCAAGTTTCAGCTTGTTCAATTGTAATTTAACAATGTATTTTTTTTCCCCCTGCTCCCTGTGTTCCTCCCAGGAAATGCTTGGCACCTCCTTGCTGCATGAAAGGATGCCTGTATTTAATGTGCATATTAAATAAGTCTGTAAATTCTCACATAATTTTACGTTTAAAAGCCCCACTCGAGGTGTGTGTGTGTGTATAATTTCGTTAGGTGCAGGTATAGCACCTAACCAGCCTTTGCTCTTCCCTTTTGTACCTCCTCAAGACATGTAATCTACAAAGCAGGAGAACTGCATGATCAAATGTGCCAGAGTGGAATGCATAATTATTCCAGAGGAGGGTAAGTCAGTTCAGAACTTGTACTGACATTCTTAAGGGCAGCAGGAGCCTTCTTGCCATGGAATTACATCAGCTCCCGTGGCCCCGAGTCAACACAAACGCTTTCCCTTTCTAGTAAAAAAGGTGTGAAAAAATGCTAATGCCTTCGGAGATGTACCCTGGAACAAAGGTGAGGAAAGGAATCTTTACTGGAGTGTGGTGCTCACCTGGAAGTGAACCTCGGTGTGAGGGGAGAAGGGATGGAGACATTCCGAGGGAACCATCGCAGCCTTTTCTGTGGATTCAGTCGTGACTTGCAAACGGACAAAACCCATCTAAATAAGAAAAAGAATGCTTCCTTGATCCTAGTTCAGAGACATTCCCACAGCAGGTGGGGCAGAGGCCTTTAAATTACAGCTCTCCTGCATACACCCAAATCTGTTAGGGCTCCGTGGGGTGACGAGCAAACCCCGCTCCGCGCTGGACAGCAACTCCCATCCTCAGGGGCTTGAAAGATGAAGGCTGGGCTGGGAACAACAACAGAGGTGGGATCCATTCCACGTGGAAACACCTCCCCCAGGTCCCCAGGAGCCGGGAGGTGAAGCCTGCAGCCCTCCCTGCCAGGGAATTTATTGGAATTGTCACCAGGACAAACACGACTCAGCGCAGCTCCCAATTACCATCATTGCTAGGCAGCAATTAGCCCTGGTTCAGCTGGTGGGCAGGGAGTGACTAATTTCCATTTCCCCACGAGGAGAGGGGAGGAAAAGAACATTTCCTTTCTCCTGAGCTAAAAAATCTGGCCCTGGGAGCTGTTTGGTGGATCTATTGTGTGAGGCCAATGTGCCGTGGACCGGGAGCTGGTGTGTCACCCTGGCAGCAGGATTTGTTTGCACACTGAATTCCAGTGGCACTGCTGCTGGGGCACATCCTGTTCCTTACTGCACTGGAGTTTGGGAATGAAGGTAAAAAACCTGGGGAAAACCTGCCTAAAAATTCCCTGAGCTTGTGGCATTTGGGGTGTAAAGCAAGGAAAGCGGGGAAGAAAGGAGTTGGGCTTGAAGCAGCCCAAAATCTGAAGTATTCAGTGATGATAGATGGAGGCAGGATAGAAATCTTCTGTTTGAAGGGCCCATCTGGAGGATTTCCATCATCCCCAGCTGCAGCAGCCCTGGCAGAGGGCTTGGCTCACAGCTCTGCCCCCTCTGCTCTCTTGGGGTGTTAAAACCACTCCTGATTTCAGGGGAGGGGGCATTTTGGGAGAGAGGCTGTGAGATGCTCATTTTTTGTTACAGCAGGTGTGAATTCAGTAAATAAATAAATAAATGAATAAATGGATAAATAAATAAACAAATAAACATCTCCTCGAACGCTTTGATTACCTGGAAAAGTTTTGCCCAGTAATCTCCAGTTTCCCACCAAAGGAGCCTTTGGTGGCAAAATTTGCTGTGAAATACCCAAGGGTCAGGGGAAGAGAGGCATCAGCATCTTCCTTTTCCTTAAAACAAAGCTGCTCATCCACACAAACTCTTTGGGGGATCACCTTGACTGCTCTGTGTGTCCCCTTCTTTAGGGGGGCACACAGTGAAGCCCAGCTCTTGTTAATTTTAATTTTAATTTTAATTTTAATTTTAATTTTAATTTTAATTTTAATTTTAATTTTAATTTTAATTTTTAATTTTTTATTTTTATTTTAGTTTTAATTCTAATTTTAATTTTCGTTTTAATTTTAATTTTAAATTTTAATTTTAATTTCAGTGCTATCCAGAGTTTCTTCAGCACTGCAGACATTCAGTGAGTGATGGAGCAGATCCAGCAGGGTAATTTTGAGTCCTTTTCACTGCATCACCTCTGAAAAGTGCCTGTCACTCAAACACTTGTAACAGACTGCTGAGAGGTAGCTCCCAAAAGAAAAAAAATAGTGAAATACCCACCCACATGCTCTACTTGTTTCTTTTCTTTCTCTTCTGGAGAGACAACAGTTCTTTTGTATTGCCAGTGTGTGTGCTTTATAAATCTGCATGATTATTTTTTACCAAAAATTCATTTCCTAGTCAAAAAAGCAAGAGAAGAATGCAAGCAGCTTTAATTTTTTACTCCTTACAGTAACTACCTTCATGGTGCTGGGAAGTACAGGTCAGTGCAAGGCAGTAATAACTACTCAAAATCTTGTCTTTTGGTTAAAAAAAAAAAATGGTTATTCCTCAGAGGTTATAAAGCCTTGAAAGATAATTCGTCCTGGGAAACTCCAGTGTCAGATAGTGTGATGTGGATCAGTCTTTAAATGCCACATCCACCCTCAGAAGTGCTGAGCAATGCTGCTGCTAAAAAACCTTAAAAACTTCAAGCCCGGTAAAAACCCACAAATTCTCTTCATTTTATTTTGTTTTGTTTAAATTGATGCTCTTTCTATTTTTTTTTGTCTTGTAATTTGTGGTTAAAAACTCCCAAACATGTCTCTCGTGGGCTATCTTAGTGTGAAACAGGGGATGGTGTCTCTGTTGTTCTTCTTGGCTTATTTGAAATTTAAAGAACTGACTTGATAGTTAAGATATTATTTAAATTATTTACATTTTTTAAAAAAAAAGTTTGATTTTATTATCTTTCTTAATTTTTGAGCTGCAATAATTTAGCTACAGGGGAGTAAATCGCTGTTTCATGAAACTTGATGTAAAGTGTCATCTCAAGGTGGAATGCTCAGAGAAACTGGTGGGATTTTGCAAATTTGGCCGCTAGTTTGAATCGCTGAATAGGCATTTGGAAAACCAATCACTAATTTTAGGCACCTATTTTGAATCTTTTGATGGGAGACTTTAAAAAAATCTTTAAAAATCTTTGCTTGTTTAGAGGCGCATTTCCTTGTTGGGGACAGGTGTTGTCACTCAGAACTTCAACCCATTTGTGGTGGCACGTGTGACAGGTTAGATGACCTCACTTCAGTTTCTCTGAGGCCAAAATCACTTACAGCTACTTTCGGTATGGAAAAATAAACTCTGCTAAGGACCAAAATGTGCAAATTTTCTTTGTTTGCAGCGTTCCCTGGCTGAACAGCTCTGCTCTGCCAGGGGAGCAGAAGGGCAGAGCACAATTAAATTGAGGAGTGGCCAGGAACAGCACCCAGGGAATGGCTGGAGAGGTTTGGCTTGGATATTAGGAAAGAATTCATTCTCCCAGGGAATGGTGACATTCCCAAGGTTGCCAGAGCTCCAAGAACGTTTGGACAACGCTCCAGGGATGCACAGGGTGGGATTTTTGGGGCGTCTGTGTAGGGACAAGGGTTGGACTGAGTGATCACCCAGCTCAGGATGTTCTGGGATTCTGTTCACAGAGGATGAGACAGCTGAGTGTCCAGACAGAGAAGGAAACTCAGTCCCACCCCTCGGCAAGCTGAGTCCTTTGGGATGCCTCCCACAGACCCACCTCAGCCCCTGGATCCTGGTTACTGACACATCCAGCCCCTGGATCCTGGTTACTGGCACATCCAGCCCCTGGATCCTGGTTACCGACACATCCAGCCCCCTGCATCCCTACTGGAAGCTGCTCTTGGTGGACAACAGGAAATTTATTTGTAGCATTCAGCCAAAGAGCCCTGTCAGTGCCCAGACAAGTGCAGTGCCTTTCCCAATCCCATAAAAAGGAGCTTCCCTGTCCGTGATCCCTCCGTGGAGCCAGCACTGGCTCGGAGCAGGGGCTTTGTTTTTGTGAGGTAGGAAGTATGCAAAGCACACACCGTGTTTACAAAGTACCTCAGTGCTATTTTGACTAATTTTTGCTGGAAAGTTAGTGGTTGTTTCAAAGCTGGATTAGTCACTTTGACCATAATTACGATCTCTTGAAATCTGCTTCAGCATTTCGGGTTGGCTTCAGGCCTCATGGTCAGCAAAGGGCTCCATCTCAATCTCAAGACTAAACTTGATTAGTAGCCCTTATAGCTTTTATTGTAGCTTGATTTATCCTGTAGCTCTCTTGCAGCTTTTCTTGATTTTGAAGTGAAGATGAACAAAGATGGAGCGCTGTGCACAGAAACTTGTGGCACTGTGAGCTGCCTGTGCATGGAAAGGTGCAGGTGAAGAACAGAACACAGCTCCCAAGCTGGGGCTGGCAGAGATGAGCCCCCACAGACACCCAAATCCCCCCTGGGATTCCCTGCGCAGCATCCCATGGGATAACTGGGTGCCCAAACCTCACCCACCGAGCCGAACCGCGACCCCTTGGAGAAGCGAGACAAAACGCGCAACCCAACCTCCAGCAGCCCTCCACAAAAACTCCTTTTTTTTGCCCTGATTCCGTTCTGGAGGTGTGCTAGAGATTGAAATGCCTTGGCCCAGAGGCAGAGCCCGGGGAGGGAGCGTGCAGCAGCTTGTGTGTGACACTCCTTGGCAGGCTGGCACTGCGGCGTGTTCCGCGCACTGTGTGGGAGGAAACGCCAGGCACCTCGGATTGCATCATCCCCACGGCTTTTTCTTCTTCTTCTTCTTTTTTTTTTTTTTTTTTTTTTTTTTTTTTTTTTTTTTTTTTTTTTTTTTTTCCCCTCCCCTTTCTTTCTTTTTTGTCTTCCAGATGGTAAAACAAAGGCTGTAGTGAAACCCGTTTTCTCCCAGGAAGAGGTGGGAGGGAATTTTTATATGAGCAAGAAACTTTGCCTGGAGTGGAAATCTGGGGCCTGGGCTAATGAAGTACCTGTAATTCACATTGTACTAAATATTGCTGAAGCCAGGCATGTACTAATCATGAACCGTGCCAAACTATGCATAATTACTATGCTTTCTCTGTAGCAGTAATTAATTTGCGTTAGCAACTTTGATTAATCTTTCTAATCTAAAAGTAAAGTGCTTCTCAGACATGAAAGGCTCTCCAAGTGCTCAAGGTTGTTGTTGCAGCCTCGTGGAGGGTGTTTCAATCCAGTGGGGGGCAGGAAGGGGATAAAGCTTAAAAAGAATCAAAGTCTAGCGGATATTTATGAGCTAATAACTAATAAAAAGTGTTACAGAGCTCTGCTTGGCCACAGAACTCATCAGCTAAGCCACTGGCTTCTGTCCACAGTGAAAGTGAAGAATTCCTTCCTCCTGAAAGAGAAGAGAATTGTCAGTCAGAGAGCTTCTCCAAGGGCTGTTCCAGAGATGAGGGGCTGGGATTCCATCTCACGGAGGGCAGGGAGTTGATGTTTCTATCACTGCAGCGTCAGCTCACCCACAAATTCATTTTGGTCTCAACCTAAGGCCTTGTTCTGGGTAGGGCTGCCCAGCTCTGGTCCCAGGGCAGTCCCACAAGGGTCACTTGTGCTTCCTGGGGCACCTGGAGCTGCCCGTTTTCCAGGAGAAACTCGTGCTGAGCTCACTGAGTGATCCTGCTGCCAGACAGAGCCACCAGGTGCTCCTGAGTGAGCCCAGCCCTGACACCTCTGCACATTAAAATTTCCACACCTCACCGCCAGCCTCCCTCCCTCCCTCCCTTCCCTGCTGGAAGGATCTGTGTCATCCAAAGGTGCTTGTGATTTACCCAGGCTCCACAAAGCCACCACGTCTCCGGGAGCTAAAATTTCTGATGCAAACTGAGGTGTCTCTGCAAACCCACCACAAATCCAAGCGGGTTTTTAAGTGACCGCGGCGTTGCTCTTTCTCTCCCTCAGCCACGTTAATATTATTTTTTTTCTTCTTTCCTCTGTTAGCGCTGCTTCCTGGCAAGGATTGCACGTAATTCATGATAAGAGATTCAGAATGACATGAAAATCGTTTGGAAATGGATAGTCTAGAGCTTACTAACAAATTTCAGTTTGATTCAAATAACTTTTGTTAAAAACAGCTGCTGCTGCCTCAAAGTCTGGGATCGATTCTGTTTGCATAAGCCAGAGAAATATTTTTAAAACACGCAGCTCAGAAGAAAATGTAAATGTGATTCCTACAATTTATAGGGTTTTTTTTTTTTTATAATGCTGATTCAACAAAGGAGTTCATTGTGATAGTTTATTTTCTTACAGCTGTAGTTTGTGTCCAAATATTTTATAATCATAAAGCTACCCTCTGGATATCAGTCAAAATAGACAATATATATTGATGTGGAAACAAGCTTTGTAGAAGACATTATTTTTTTTTTAAATCAGGCATGGGACTTTACATTTATTAGAAGGTGTCCACAAAAATAAGGGGATAACGTCATGCATATTCTTTGCAACTAAACCCAGTTATGATTACAGTCTGGAAATAAATTCTTTAAATAGACATATGGAGATACAGTAGTACATAATACACTCTATTTATGACATTTAGTGTACTGATAACTCCCAGCAATACATCAGAAGTCCACAACCAGCTGATGGAAGGTTTGGATAAGGAGGAAGAAACTGCTTCAATTTCTCACATCATTTACGTGGCTTGACAAGAATGTCAGTGTGGATGGCCTCCTGAACCTGGGAGGCAAGAACAAGTCAAGACTATACTCCTGCAGTACAAAACATTTACACACGAAATACACATGCATTGCAACGCATTGGAAACGGGCAGAGCCAGGAGAAGCCCATTCCCCAATGCTTTATCAACACAATTCTACAAAGGAGTCTCAAATAGGATTATATACTTCAGTCACAGTAAGGCCACAAAATTACAATGGATAAGGACCTCAGAATCAGACATTCTGTGGGAGCAATGGAACCCTTCCTTCTTTCCAGATGTTTTTTAACGCGTTCCTGGAGGATGGGGTCTCCCTCACCAAAGTCCTCCCGCTATTCATTCGTGTTTCTGCAGGTATTAACATATTGCTTGGTACAACAGTGAGCACAGTGGAGAAGGGCGCTGGCACAGGGAGGGAACAAAACCTATGGGACATTCACGGCGGCGTCGGACTCTGTGGGGCGGACACGAAGCTGGCTAGTCAGAAAACAGGCTGGCAAAGGATTTCCTCAGGTTCCGGATGGTCTCGGCTTTGGCCTCGTCCTCGTTCACGGACGACCTGAAGAAGGAGGACTCTGTGAAGCTGAAGGCGTTGGTCAGGGACTGCGACTTGCTGCAAGACACAAACACAACGGGTTCTGCATGGTCACGCTGTGCCCCAGCCTCCCCCTGCCCCCAGCACTTGGGTCAGTGGTGAGAAGAGGGGAAATCATCCCTGAGACTGGGCAAAAATGGGCTGTCACCACCGGCAGCAGTTATGTCCCACACAACTATGCACCCCTGACTCGAGAGGAAGGCTTGAGGAGAGTATTTCTTTCAAGGAACACACCGATGTTTTATTTCCTTTCTACGGATCTGAACTGGCTGATGTAAATCAGAGCCTTGAGGAAAACGTGGGCCTGGCTACTGAATCCAAATCACAGCCCAACAGGGATCATTCATAATTGAGTGTTTTGGTGAGGCTGCAAACCATTGAGTGCAGGGATTTTACAAGACTTTGAATGCTAAATTGCAATGTGCTCTACCTCTGTCTAGTTGTACTGAACATTAGATCCTTAACAGAAGCTTAAAGACATTTTATATATTTGAAAAAATGCCTCAAATCAGATACAGTTTTTCTTTTCTATAGGCAAAGTAGCATAGCCTGGCAATGCTACTCCATTCTTAGTGCTGTCATGTAACTCCTGTGTAAGTTCCCATAAGCATGAAAAACATTACCAGGAAAACAAGAAGGAAAACAGCTAAAGTTTGAAACTTTAACTCCTGACTCGTCAGGTAAAATAACATCTAAAAATAGGCGTGAATTGAAATAGAACACATTAATGGATTACCAGCTTTTTACAAAGGCATCCCCGCGTTGCTACAACGAGTTACCTGATTTCATTTTTATCGCAGTACAACACATTTCAGTTTTGGCTCCAGTAAAACTGAAGCACTTTCCTTGTTCAGATTGTCTCAGACTCCTCATGGTTTGCAGCTCCTCTCCTTCTAAACTAATAATGTACAGCAAACAGTGCTGCAGGCGTTTTAGGTTTTTCATAAATTATAGTTGTGCTAATGAGAATAGACTGATAAATGTTTGTTTGTACTCACTGAAAGAGGGAGGGTGGGAAGCAGCACTTGACTTGATTAGTAACACAATAAGTAGCCTAATTAAATATTTATTCACAGATTAATAACATGTACATACAGGTTAGGCAACAGCATGTGGGTGAATACAAAGCATACACATGCAAATAGAGTTAATCCTACAGGCAGGAGATCTGAGCCTTGGTGTGGACCTAAAACTGCTTCTGAAAGTCAGAAAGCTGCTCTTATTATGGCTCGCATCTTAAAAACTTTCATTTCTCCTTTGTTACTTCATTTTAAAGAGAGACTCTTCCATTTGAAGAAGGGAAAAATGAATCTAGATGGGAACAAAAAGCTTGAAGGAGAAAGCTGGGAAGCAGCATGTGGCAGAGCCCTCATGTAACTGTTCTTAGCTGCTTTTCTTCAACGTTAGGAGCTTCAAACTACGAACTGATTTCCATCTTGCTTAAAAAAAAATTCCACCTCTCTATTCTCTACCATCTGAAATGATGGATGAATGAATTTGAGGTTTATGACCATAAAACAGAATAAAGAAATACATTGTCGCAGGGAGGCAAGGGAAATGCTGTCCTCTCTGCACAGTAATGTCATCCAGCATGTCTTTGGCACTGAGCTGGGCTCAGGGGAGGACCCAGGGTTGTTTCCCACTGCTGGTAGCTCAGGAGTGGGTGGAACAAGGGGCTCTGTGTTCCTTGGAGGAAACAAAGACTCCGTGCAGGTCTTTGTGCATACCAGACTAAGGAGATGTGTCTGAGATTCTCCTGGCAATGGTTGTGTCAGGGCTGCTGTGCTGGAAAACTGCAAACCTCTGCTGATGCACCCCTGAGGTTTCTCTTGGCTGGGTCTGAGCTCTGAGGGGGGAATTTTTCCATATTCCTCACTGGCTGCAGGTAAATCAGCAAGGAATCTTCCAGAAGTGGGACAACCATTTGTTTTGTTGGAGTTTTGTTTGTTTTGCCCTCTGGGCAGGGCTTGAGCACTCAGGCAGTGCCACTGCACAACCCAGGGCAGCATAAAGAACCAATTTGGCAGCCAGTGTCCAACGTTATCCAGCCCGGATTGTGCCTTTGGGAACTTTGGGATCTGTTGTTCCAGTGACTGCAAGGTTAAAAGTTGAACCAGATAAGACTTCCTCTTGGAGGGCAGGCTGACAGCACACCCAGCCCGTGAGTCAGTGGCACCAAAAGGAGGAAACAAAGACAAGAAAGATGATGCCTTTGCAGACCTGGCTGGGGCAGAAATTGCGCAACGGGCGGACAAAGTTTTTGACAGAACTAATGCTAGCGGCTCACTTCACTCCATTGCCAGAGATCAACCTTTTTGACCCGTTTAACCCCATTATAAACTCGGCAACACCTTCATGGCTGTCAGAGCAGCCCCCCAAACCCCAGTCACCCAAAACCTGTGCGGTGAGGAGAGAAGAAGAAGCGATAAAGCGACTCTTACTTCAGCTGTGGGTGCGACTGAGGCTTCTGCTGCGGCGCAGGCTGTGGCTCTGGCTGGGGCTGTGGCTGTGGCTCTGCTTCCTTTGATAACCTGGAGCTGGGAGGACCTTGGGCCTGGGGCCGTGGCTGCTGGGTGGTGGGTCCGGGCGGGCGCTGGGGCTGCGAGGCTGCGGGCTTTGCTGCCTGCCCCGCGGGGAACACGCGCTGGGGCTGCAATGGCTCCTGGCTTTGGGATTGCATTCCTTGGGGATGCACTGGGCCCCCTAGGTTCAGCACAAGAGAAACTTCATCATGTTATCATGCTGCAAAGAGGCCTTTACTTAGAGTTCATACCCAACACTTTAAAACCATCCTCTCCAACGTGATTAACTCTACTCTCGAGGCAAATGTCTACTGGCATGTGCTCGCATGGAGCACTGTTCACACTCATTAGGAACCTGCTTGGAGCCCCCATGAATCAGCCTTAAAATTGCTAAATAGCACCCAATTTATCCCAGGTACCGACCACAAACCGAATCGATGGAGTTCCACCCAGAATAGTTTTGGCCCCAGTCAAGGAGAGGCTGTGAGGCAACTGAACACAGTAATAATATCTAATTCAGCAAGACATTCACTATTTTCTGTGTAGTTATTGCAGTTTTCTTCCCCCAACGTCTTAAATCATTTCTCTAATAGTCCTCTTAGATTCACTCTTACAGCAGTAAAACAATCTCACGCTGAAATTTGCTGGCTAGTCGAAAGTATTTTCATAACTTACTTAACCCCTTAGTGAGATATGTCAAGAACATTACAAGAAACACAAGAGTCGCCACTAATTCTTTACCAGGAAGGCACTTTGCTGGAAAACTACAGCGTGAAGTGGGAAACTACAATGTGCAGGGGAGACTCAGGCTGTGAAATCCACAGCTGAAAGATGCTGCAGCATCATCCAGCAGGGCTCTTTCTGCTTTCTGACAGAAATAATGCAGTGTCAGACATCAGGGCTTGCTGCTTTTATCTCAGCTCCCAGGTCTGGCTGGGGTTTGCTGGACTGATCGTTGTTAAAACTGAATTTCAACCCTTGCATATGAAAACGCACTCAGGACACCTGACTTTAGGGGAGAAAGGATGGGATGACATTCTGAGTGTTTGTATAATGCTCCACTCAGGATAAGAGCTGTTGTAAATATCACAGAGCACAACTGAGCTCGACCTTCTGGATACCTGGGCATTTTTCAGTCTTGCACAGACATTTAGTGCAAGCAAAACACTTGATCTGCTCAGGTCTATAAAAGCAAACCTTCACATCTAGATGTACTGCTGCAATACATTAAATTTTTGTTTTTGTTGTTGTTTTTAAATAGCTTTTATAGTTAACTTCCCCCTTCCTGCATGAATTCTAGTGTGTGTGTGTGTGAGGACAGCACGTGCTAACGCCTCAGTGAGTTTTAGCACAGTCGTAGCAGAGTGTTGTGGTGTGGAAAGATAAATAGCAGGTACCGAATGCTAAGGAATGTGCCTTCATTGTTTATTAATTCAAACCACTTTTGTGGGAAATATTTGAAGGTGATAACATGGCCTTGCAACATCTTAATAAGGAGCTTTTTCTTATTAGCCTCCTTTCACTCAATATCGAAAACCAGAAAGGTTTCTTTCCCCCACTTGTACGTACAGGCTTGAACGCCAGAAACTTTACACTGAAGACAGATATAACTTTCTTTTATTGCACATTAAGCTGTACAAGAGATTTCACATAAAAGATATACTGCTGTCACATTTCCAGCGTTTGCTCACTTTCTTGCAGCTGGGTTGTACAAAAGGCAACAATCATGAAAGAAACTTTTTTTTTTTTTTTTTTTACCAAAAATAACTCAACAGAACTGAACATTAAGCCTACACTGTAAAACATCTGTTCCCTGTTACCCACAATATTGCACCTAAGCATGCTGACATGCAGAGAGACATCTTGGCTTGTTTCTTGGCTGTGGGATGTAGGAATTGTGTGTGTGCCCCTGCAAATCCTTCCCAGGGAACAGGCTGGGATCCTGTCTGAGACACCCAGCTCTTCCACACACACACACACACACACAACGCACAAAATGTCGTGTGAAAAGCACTTGTGAATACTGGCACTACTCCATGCAAAAAAAATACCAACTGCTTGAAAGGAAAATCAGCCATCAGATTCAGCTCTCCACCCCAGGGCAGTGTGGTTTGTTGTCTTTTAGGGTGTCTGGAGGAAAGGATTTGTGAACCTGATTTCTAGGTGGAATTTCCTTGATATAGAACAAAACAGCCAACGCCGTCGTCGGAACGATCACTGACCCAGACAAATGCTGATCACCAAAGCAAAATATTCATGTAATTTACTGATAGGTAGTAAACAGTAGCACTTACCACAAACATTTAAATAGCTAATAATGCATACCTTAATTCTCATCTCACCAGCCAGCTCGTACAAATAAAAGAAACACTAAGAATGATGAGACTCACTGATAACTTTTTCCAGTGTTTGTAGGGAAAACAGACGTGGAACATCAGGCTGTTTTCCCTTTAAACATAATTGTTTGCGCTAAACTAATGGCCACTACTCATCTTTGTACACATCCAAGATGAAAATTACAGTTTCGTGGCTCGCTTGCAACTCAGCTTTCTGGTATGCCAGCAGTGTGCAGCTTGTGATTCCAGGCTAGATTTCTCCCAACAGATTAACTGCCTGCCTGTGGAGCTCTCACAGCATTGCGTTAGAAATCTCTTGTGTTAAAAATCACAAAGAGTTCACCTACAGAAAATCTAGCAGTTGTCAGGCACCTCGAGTCCTTTTTGCACGTTTGGTGCCAAGCAGTTCTGAGAAACCCTATTTTGTGTGGATAACGTCGGGACTGGATTTTCTTTACAGCTCTCTGGGTAACTTGTAGGTGTAAAATAGGAGACCTGAGTTGGTTAAGGAAAAAAAAAAAAACCGCTGACAGTTCTTTTGTCTTGCATTTTCTAACCCAGGACCCTCGGCTGGTTAAAGGTACCTTGGTCTGCCATCCCCTCACTTCTCAGTATTTGCAATGAAATGAGCTCTTACAGGAAGTTTAACAGTCCTTGAGGTACTTCTCACCAAATAACCTGGGATTGAAGCCTTAGGTAAGCATAAGATTTTTTTTTGAAAGTATTTGCATTAGTTTTCATTAAAAATCTCCGTAGATTACTAATTCAGAATGACAACAAAAGGTACTACTTAATTGAAATAGGATACATTAAATACTCACACTTTCACTGAGATATTGCACATAGGTGGCCCATTTACATAGCTTTGTAGCTAATAATTTAATGCAGAATTACTAAAAATATGAATACCAGTATGTAAAATAGAAGATATTTTAAATATTCCTCGGGAAGAACCGTATTTTATGGAGTCACCGAAACAGCAGACTTCCACTCGCGGATAAGTGAAACTCAAAGGTTAATAAACTTTATAAAACTATAAATTAAAACGCCTCGCTAGCAAATCCTAGCCTATGACTTTTAAAAATAGATCTGGATCACCTACCTATTGGTCATGCACACGCACAGGGGATAAAAATAAAGGCTATGAGTACAGTGTGCACACACTCACAGAGTAAGCAAAGGGAACGGGGGGCTTGCACCTCGGGGGGATTTTACTGAACGATATCGAATACTCCAAAAATACTGTCTAACCATCCAGGAGGTACAGTGGCACTGGGCTCTAGAGAGGCACATTCTTTGTACACTGTTGACAGCAGCCCTGCAATCACAAGTTTTACAGAGGAAGGTTGGAAAAGCTTTACACGCACAGACAGGAACAAGGAAACAACCAGACGGGAGAGTTGACACTGCATAGAAAAAACACAGTCCAGGTCAGCTGAAACGATGGCAAATCGAACAAAACTGGGATGCTTGCATTAAGATCGTTTGTTTCTTTGCTCTCAATTGGTTTTTTTGTTTTTGATTTTTGTTTGTTTTTTTTTCCCCCACTTTTCGTTTTTTTGCTTTAACCCTCGCTTTTGGTCTCAATTATCTAAGTAGCCTGGACTTGTTTTGGTCCTACTGCAACGCCATTACAGTCGAGAATGTACTGTAAACAACCTTGAGGTGGTGGTCGCTGAGGTGGGATTTTGTTTGGCTCTGGCTCCTTTAGTGATCCACTCTGGAAAATACATTTGAAAACAGAAGAGAAAAGAAAAAAAAAAAATAAAATTAGAGTAGCTCGGTTCCAATTTTCCACTAATTTGTCTTTATTTTCATTAAAGAGAAAACTCTTTCTTGGTGGGGCTGAACATATACTTGAAATTTATTCCAGATACCGTTTTTTAATTTAGCTGCTGCCTGACGTGATATATGAATCCTGGGCTAGTCCAAGGCTGAGCTCTTATAAAAAACTGTTTTCCCTTTGCAGCATGTGATCAGGATGCAGGGAGTGCCTTCCCAACCTTACCTCCACTTGGGGAAGGACTTTATCCTCAGTTCCCAGCACCAGGAACCTTTTTTTTTTCGTTTTAGTATCTCAATGCTTCTCTTCTCTTCTCTCTCTCTCTTTTTTTTTTTTTTTTTTTAAGGACAGACTGAATAGGAAACGGATTTCAACAGATACCTCTGTGTAATTTAAGGAATAATTTATTTTTAACTACGTTCACTTGTATCCAGAAGCCTTTGCACAGCAGGAGTTTTGCCAGTGACAGTTCTCAACTTTGATTTGCTGGCTGTAAGAGGGGAGGGAGGTGGGCTGCTCCAGCTTCACTGTTTTGCTAAGCAAAATGAAAGAAGAAAGCAAAAACCACAGACAAATAATAAAAATAATTGAAATGACTTCATGCTTCTCCATCTGACATGTTATTAGAAACACATGGAATACTTCACTTCTCAGAACAGGAGGTTGATTTGGCAGCATCCTTTTCACATGGATGCTTGTGAAAGGAAAAAATGGGCCTGAACCAAAACCCTGGAGCAGAACACCCTCTGGGAACAGGAGTATTGGAATCCAAACTGTCACAGGCCCATCGCTAATATTTTGAAACGTGAAAGACATTAAATCATTGGATAGAATAGCTCAAGATTGTTTTTAAGGGTCCAGAAATCAAATTGCCCTCTGTTAAGAGGGGAAAAAAAATTGCAGAATTTATTAAAGAGCAAATGCAAAATCAATTAAATACGTTTCTTCCAGAGCCTACTGGTTGTTTTTGGTTTTTTTTTTTCTGATAGATTTGTATTTGATCTTGCTCCTAGAGCTTTATTTACAGAATAAATCTTGCTCCTGGTGCTCTGAATTCCTGCCCAGCAATGCAGCTGTCGAGTTCTAAGCAGCGCAACAACCCTCCAGTGCATGCAGCTGCTGCAAGTTGCTGTGTCTGCTTTAGCACACAGGGCAGCTCTAAAACTCTCATTATTCAGCATCACCGACCTGCAGGAGCCCACATGAGGAGTAAAAATGCTCCCCACCAACTCTGCTCCTTGATTTACCTGACCCACTCACACAGCTCCTGGTGAGCATCACTAAAGGGGCGAGGACAGGTAGGAAACAAGAAAAAATTGTGAGAAAAGACAAAGCCACCAGAAGAAGTCACAAAGCGTGGATTGGAGCCCTCTGTTTTTGTCTCCCTCCCTGCTGTGATTTCCAGAGCCTCGTGCAGGAGCCGCCGTGCTGCCCCGGGCACTGGGGGGTGTTTGTGGTCTCCCCTTTGGAGAACGCGCTCCCTGCAACATCTGCAGCGACATCAGGAGCTCCCTGGAGACCAGGACAACCAGCCCAGGGTGCAGAGCTGAAAACTCCTGGAGCAGCAGCTGCTGCCCTGTCCCAGATCCCCTGGGGATGCTCCTGGCACCCCTCGCCCTGCTCCTGGGGCACTGGGATGTGCACAGAGCTCCAGGAGGGAAACCACCAAGGCTGGGGCTCCAAGAACTCCAAGAGTTTCATTCTGGAGGCCCAAACACACCAGGTGACTTTGTTAGGAACCACACAGCGTATTTGATAATTGTAATTAGCATGATTAGCACGTGATGGGCTCCCTACCCTTCCCAAGGGCCACAGCCCAACTCGGGGCTCTCTGCAGTGGCCAGGGAGGATGGGAGCTGTGGGAAAGGGATTTGTAAAGAGGCTTTAGAGAAATAGAACTATGAAAGATAAAGTTATTATCTTAATATTCTTAATATCTAAGAAAGAGAATAAAGATTGGCTTTAAGGCATTACCAACATTGTGTGGCAAAAGCTGACAGGCCAAGAAATGTATATATATAATATATATATAAATGTATATATATATAAAAGTATATATAAATGTATATAAAAATGTACATATAAAAATATATATAATATAATGATAAATATAATAAATATATAATATACAATAGAGAATAGAGAACGGGGAGTAGAGAATATAGAATAGAAAATCTATGTATATTTTTATAATTATTATATTATACACTCTACATTATATTGTATTGTAATTAGGAAATAGTTTGGCTTCTGATTGTAATGGCATGAATTGTAACGTCTGTACCCTCTCACCCTTCATATGAGACTGAAAGTGGAATAAAAGTTTTTAAAGCACCTCTCAGGAGCCTCGTCTCTGGGTCAGGAAAAAGGAATAATCCAACAAGGAGTGTTCCCTTTTTTCTGCTAAAACAAAAGGCTGGGTAGGTCAAACTCGGGTTTTATTTAGAACCACAGGCTGGCAGTTTAAATTCACATCCAGTGCAATGTTAGAACAAATCTGCAGGGCCTCTGTCTGCCCTGGGCTGGAGCAGATCTGCCATTTGTTCTTGCACCAAAATGTCTCAGGTTTGATCACACAACTGCACTGACTCCCTTACACAGCCTGCACATCCCCCACCTCGCAGAGAGGTGATTTCATCCTAAACCAGGCCCTCAATAAACACTCCAGCAGCTCTCTAATCCTTCCCAGAGCCTTGTGCATTTTCTGTTCAAGGTGTATTTCCCCCTCTCCAGTCACTGACTGCAGCTGTCCTGATTTTACCACCCACACATCCTTTTTTTTTTTTTTTTTTTTTTTTTAATATAATTTTTTTCCACCAGATATCACCTGGTGCTTCCAGGAACCTCACCCACACTCCAGGCCAATCACATGGGTATGTTACTTTTGGCTAATTAGCCAACCCACCCAAGCTGACCCAAAAAGTCTAATTAGCATCACATTCCTAATTGAGAAATCTTACTCATGGTTTTTCAATGGTCTGGAGTGATCCAGCCCTTTCCAAGAGCCTTTCTTCCAGCCACTCAGAAACCTTGATACCTGATATTAAAGGCAGGCTTTGAACCAGCCTTGTCTGCTGCCCTGAGCCAAGACCTTTAATAAAATCCAAGCTCCTTCTAAAACCCCAGCTGCTGGCAAATGACCTGCAGACTGTTCTTCTCCCCTCTGCAAGGTGGGGCCAGAGCTGCTGGACCAGCACATGGATTCACCCCTCTTGCTGATTTTCTCTTTCCCTTTGCTGTCCAGCCCACGAGTTCACCCTCCTACCACCTCCTGGCAGCACAAAGGTGCTCTCCTGTGCTGCAGCTCTGATCTACAAACAGCCTGAGCTCAGACACTGCAGGGACTGAGGGTTAAATGCAGGATTTTATTATGGGAAATGGCCCTGCACAGGTCCTCAGCTGCATGCTCAGGGCTAAAGGGCAGAATCGGTTGCACAGGAATGGGTTTGGGAGGGTTTGGGGCAGAATCAGTGGCACAGGAGTGTGTTTGAGATGGTTTAGGACCTAAAGATCAGAATCAGTGGCACAGGAGTGTGTTTGGGACGGTTTAGGATTACCTGAGCGAGACGCAGTGGCTGATGGCGGGAGGATCCCCTTTGGATTTCACTTTTTGGAAGACAATTTTCACATCCCACCCGAATTCCCAAGGAGAAGAGGCTGCTGATGTTGACAGGAACATTCTGTAGGGCTGCCCAAAGGAGCTCTCCTGCTCAGAGGGGTTTGCTGTTCATACAACTGCCCCCCAAAAACACAGCTTCACTTGGGGGAGCCTCCAAGCCACACGAATGCTGCAAATCCACTCCAGGGATTTCTCAGCTCTGGGTAGAACAAGTGAGGATTTGGCTGCGTAATGAACTTTGGGAATATTCCTAATTACAGCCAGAGCACAAACCTCACCACTTATTTAGAATATAAATATCTTTAGATGTCCCTGTGGCACTTCCTTCCTTTCCACGCTTACCTGACACTGTCTCCTTAGAGTGTTAGGGGTAGGACTGGCAGAAAAAGCTGTTCATTCTTCAAATCAGTTCTATTAGGATTTGATCAGGGCATTATTTCTTTCTCTACCTTTCTACAAATGCAGATGGGATTCACAGACACTTGAATTTTGAACACTCTGAAGAATGTTGAAATGGGTGGGAGCAAAAGCAGCAACTTGGCAGGGAAATAGCCCTTGGGCAAAAGAGATGCTAAACAGAGTCCCAGCAAAAATTGATTTTGATTTGGCTGAGGTTGAAGACTTTGTGAACTGCAGTTGGAGCACGTAGAGTTGTTTTTGGGTCTCGTTTGGTTTTCTTTGTAATGCAAGGACAGGAGCTTTTCATAGGTATTTCAATATTTGAGGGGAAAGCCGTGTTTTTCAGGTCAAGAAGAAGAAGGGTCAGCTGAGAGTTGCCAAAATATGAGCTGAGTTAGAGCTCATAAAGGAACAGGAATAAATAGTAAAACACTTAAGTAACAGGAGAACTAAGAAAAAAAAAATGTGATTGCTAAGGAGAGAGGTCACTGAGAGAGTTTAAGTGGAGTATAAACAGTAAATGAACGCTTGAAGTGTTCCAGATTATGATAAACACAGGAGCAAGGGCAAGATGGCAGGTGGGATAAGAGCTGAAAATGAGATGCGGGGAAATCTGAAACATTCCTCATCTCAGGAATGAAAACCAGCTGACTCACCAAACACAGGATTCCACACCGGGTCTCTCTAAAAATTGGGAATGGCCAAGAAGGTAATCCAAAAATCACCCCATTCAAAAATTACCCCAATCCAAAAATCCTTCCCTACTGGAGAAGTTAATCCAAAAATTACCCCATCTCTCAGTTTGATGAGGTTTCTAGAGAAGTGAGATGTCAGCTTATCAGGGAAAAGGAATTTCTGAGGTACCACCAGTTATGGAAGCTTCCTGCTCCCTCCCAGGCAAGGATTGCAGTGGACAAGGATGATTTTTAATTTTTTTTTTAAAAATTTCTTCTTCAGCTCTTTGATTGCTTGAAGAAATCAGATTTCCACTTGTGCTTTTGGAGCGGGGAACGTCGAAAGCAGCAGCTTTCAGGCAGCTCTTCCCAGGGAAAAGGTTGTTAAAGGCTTTTCCCCACAGGCAGGGAGGGGATGCAGAATCTGGGATAGCAGCGAGCTCCCCCGTGTGCTGACACGGACACTGAGGGGGCTTCGGAGCAGGGAGAGAGCTCAAAGACAGGGAAAAGCAGGGAAAACGCTCCAGGAGATCCAGGAGAACATCCTGGGACTGCCAAGGTGAGTTTTCCTCTCGCCTTTCCCAGCGTACAGAGCAACCTCCACCTTCCCAGTGGATGAGGTGGGGATCCTGGAAATTTTTGGGAAGGTTTTGCCCCCTGAGCCCAGGGATTTTGGGTGATGCTGTGCTGTGTCTGCCCCTCCCCTTTGAACAAAAAGAAGGTCATTTTTCTGACCATTTTGAGATGTGGGATGGCAAGTGATCCTTGCACGAGCAGGAGGAGCTCAAATTCTGCAGGACTTCACCTTGAGCTCAGAGATCCATCGCCACTGGATCCATTCAGAGCTGAAATCCTGGGAAAAATGAGGGAGCCTGGGAAAGAGATGGTGGAGCAGCCTCCAGCCCAGCCTGAGCACCCCCATTTTGTGTTTTTAGGGTCACAGAGATGTGGAGTGGGCACAGAAAAGAGGCACTGGGAGAGATACATGGGCTCTCCCCAAATAAAAGCGAATTTCAGGGCTCTGCTGAGAACCAAACACAAAAACCAACCCCAGCTTCTCTTCTTGCTCCTCCTGGAGCTGCTGCTGCCCTCAAGAGCTTTGGGGGCTGCTCTGAGCTCTGAAAAATCTCTGTTAGAGGCTGAAAGACCTTGGAGGGGGATTTGGGAGCTGCTGAAGATAAGTTTGCACTGCTGGCAGCTCCAGAAGTTCATCCCCAGAGTTGGAAGTGTGTCCGAGGGTTGCTTATTTTTTATTCTTTTTTCCCTACGAACAAATCAAGAATTCAAATTTGTTGAATTTCCTTCAACAAATCAAGTTGAAAACGAGCTGCTCTGGCCTTGGATTCTTCCACCATTTCTCTTGGTGGTTCTCCTTGTTTCGAGATTTTGACATGGTGCTTATGGAAAAATAAACCCTGGCAGGGATTTCTGGGGAGAGGGGCAGAATTCCTGCAAGGTAAACGTGGAGAAAAGCCAAGGTCCTCTGCTTGACAGGGTGGGATTTAAAGGGCAGAGAAATCAAAGAGAAAAGTCAAGTGGAGACAGGGAATAATAAAAAAAAAGAGGAAAAAGAAACACTCACCACGGTGGGGAATGGAAGGGAGACCAAGGAAAAGCCTCCAAAAAAAAAAAGATAATTCTGTTAGATTCAGCTAAACGAGATCAGAGTGTAAAAATAGATGAAAAATGAGATAAAATTAATTTTAAAAAAATCAAAGGATGTTATCTGTGATAGTAATTGCAGCACTAATACAAAACTCCTGTTGTGGTTGTGTCTGTGGCAGCTTTTCCCTGGTCTGTGACCGTGGGATCGCTGCTTCCCTTGCTCTGATTTGGAAAAAGGATGAGATTTAGAATGGAATGAGGAGAATTTTCGCAAGATTTTTCAAAAAACCCCAAAACCTATAGGATCAAAAAGCTGCTTCTCACAGAAGTCCACCAAGAACAGACAGGCCACTCCATTGTGGTGGGCTCAGGATTAATTTAAACCCCAAATATTTTCTTTCTTCTTCAGGGGAGGGACCACGGAGTGTCAGAATTCCCAATGCCACTGGCAGATTGTGAGAGAATCAGGAGATCATCTGGCAGGAGGCAATAAAAATTGGGAAAAGCATCATTTTGTTGTGGGACTGAAGACAAAAAGAGAATGTTAATGTCATTATGTTTAAGAGAAATGGGGAGAAGTCTCTATTAAGTGTAATGATGGTTTTGTTTTTCAGTTTTACCAGCGCTTTGTGGCTTTCTGAATTAAAAAGTCAGCACTGAGGATGAAGATCTGCATCCCACAGACAACTGAATCATCCAAATCCTTCTGGCCCTGAAGCCTGACCCTGTCAGGGGCTTTTCCTTTCCTCTCCTCACTTGGTGAGCAAATTTTTATCTTTTTTATCTTTTTTATCTTTTTAATCTTTTTAATCTTTTTTATCTTTTTTATCTTTGTCTCTTTTGTTGGCTTTTCTGCAGAAATCGCCCTTTTCCCAGGTACTCTGCTGGTGATAGGAGTTCAATGTAGAGCACTCAGAAATTAGCCAAAAAAATAAAAATCAGGGTACACCCAGAAAACTCCCTTTTGTTTGGACAAATTCCTGTTAATGTCAGTAGGAATTTCAAACAAATAACCCCAAACCTTTCCTATCTGACCTTTAGTGTGTTATTTTAGAATCCAAAGGCCATCAGATCCCTTCGGAAGGGCACCCTTGGTTATTTCATGGCACGTTGAACCAAGCTGAGCAATTTTCAGTGTTTTGATTAAATCTCCCTCCTTTAATGGACACATTCTCAGCTAAAATTCCGAGTTTTTTGTACAGATTAATCCCCAATTATTCACCTGGATCCTCTGTCCAGGGGGAGACTCAAAACCAGCTCTGAGCAGCTCCTGTGCCTGCCTTGGCTCTCACTCCATCTGCTGGTGCACGAGCTCAGGAAGGATTTTAAACCAATTAATTTCACTTTCACCATCACTTTGTCAGTAAAACCCCTGCCCAGTTATTGATATGTTGTATTTATATGTTCATTTAATATTAAAATATACGTTCACATGTGTCTATTTTGATATTAAAGATTTCAGGGTTTATTTTCCGGCATCAGCTCTGTGCTTTTGATGTATTGCAATGCCTGCACGTGGGGTACAAATGGTTAAAATAACCCAAACTTTGTTCATGAGATGGGGATTGTTTCAAACACATGCAGGTCCCTCATGCAGCAGCTCCAGCTGAGTCCTGCCAAAACAACCTCAGTGCAGGGGAAAAAAACCCAAACCCCATCATTTTATACTTGGGATAAATATTTTTTTCTGGATGAACTTTGCCCCAAATTTAGCCTTTTACAAGGATGTGGTGAGCTCAGGCTCCTACTTGTTTATTTTCTGCTGCTTTTTGTTAATTCCCTGTGTTTATATTGGGATCTAAAAGAATAACAGAATATAATATAAAATATTATGTTTTCATTATTGTAAAAATGAAGAGCTTTTGATTAAAATAAGCACACACAGATAAATATTGTGCATATATATATACACACAGAGTTATATATGTGCACATAACTGTATTATCACATATATATTATGTATAATATAGTTATACACAATACAACTATATTATAAATAATATATATCATATATATAATGTATAATAAATCTATTAAATCTATTAAATCTAATATATAATATATAATCTATTAAATATAATATATAATATATAATATATAATATATAATATATAATATATAATATATAATATATAATATATAATATATAAAATAATATGACATAACATAATATAATTAACATAATGTAATATAATAAAATATAATAAAATATAATATAATATAATATAATATAATATAATATAATATAATATAATATAATATAATATAATATAATATAATATAATATACGCCATGTGTATATACACATAATACAGATATAAATATATATAATACTGGTATTATAATATATATATTAAGGTAGTCTATTAAAATATAGTCCAAATTAAAATAATTTTTTAAAAAAGAAAGAAATGCATTATAATAACGTGATGAAAAATTTTCAAGCATGGAGCATTTCTGATTTGTAAAATAAATATAAATAAAACAGAAATAAAATAGAAATAAAATAAATAGAAATAAAATAGAAAGAAATAAATAGAAATAAAATAGAAATAAAATAAACGGAAATAAAATAGAAATAAAATAAATAGAAGAACAGATTTTTAATGTGATACAGCTCATGGAGTAGGATGCAATGCCTTATAATAACAAATACTAGATAAATCCCCAAATCATTTATTCCAGAGGAGAAGCCACGAGGTGTCGCTGGGATGCAAATAACCAAAATACTGCAGTGAAGGGGCACCACCTGCAGCAAAAAATGAGTTTTCAGAGTGGCTTTTGACTTAAATAACCTCTGGATAATGTTGAATTTCAGGCTGTGGGATTTCTGTGCCCCAGCAGGATTTTTTCCTTGCCATTTGTGAGTTTTGATGCCAATGGTTGAGATTCTCTACCAATATATTTAGAAATATATTTGGACTAATGCTGAATTCTCCATTTCCACATAACCCCACGAGGGGATCCTTCCCAATGAAATGTGTTTTCTCCAGCTAAGATAACCCAAATAACTGCATTTTCTGGTCATCATAAAATCTCCTGTGATTGGAAGCAAATTGCTGCTCATCAAAAGCAGTTTCCTTAAAAAGAAAAATTATCCCACTAAATCCAAGAAATGAGAGGTGACAGAATTCCAACTACTCCTATGGAAATCCAGGGAGTTTGCTGATTTTTCTCTCTGGAATTCTCACTTTTTGTTATTTACACTGCCCATGTGTGGTTCAATGACTACTCCTATGGAAATCCAGGGAGTTTGCCGATTTTTCTCTCTGGAATTCTCACTTTTTGTTATTCACCTTATCCATGTGTGATTCAATGACTACTCCTATGGAAATCCAGGAGCAGGGAGTTTGCTGATGGATTGATTTTCTCTCTGAAATTCACACTTTTTGTTATTTACCCTCTCCACCTGTGGTTCAATTTTCTCTCTGGACAGGGAACAATAAAATTGGATAAATTACATCACGCCAAGGGTCAGGGAATGGAGAATACACCGATTTTATGATTGCTTTGTTAGCACTGTGCCACTCCTTTCTTTGACACCAAACAGGAGCAGGATGTAGCTGGGAATTCTCTGTTCCTTGTGATGTCATCACATCGTGGATTTTGTGCCTCTGGAGCACAAATCCCTTCCTTCTTTCCTCCCATGAAGGAAATAAATCCCTTATTCTTTCGTGGATCATGCAACAGGACTGAAGGAACATTTCCTTAACAGGATTTCCCTCAGCTTCAGCCACCCATGAACATTTGCATTTTATTGTGGACAATGTCATTTTCTCTGCAGAATTTCCTCCAGCACAATTCACCTCGGGCAGCTCTGAGCGGATGTTTGACCATTTTTGTTGTTTTACACACAAATTTAATGGTCAAGAAATGAGCCTGAACCAGCTCCTGCAGAGCTCTGCAAATCCAGAGCAGATTCACTGGGTGGTTGAACTTATTTTCTTGATTTTTAGGAAAAAAAAATTGAAAGAGGGTTCTCCAAAGATCTGTCAAAAGTACTCGAAGAGGTTCGAAAAGATGGAAAATCCACCATTTTGTTGCCTGCAACTAGAGCAGGTTTGTTGATGGAAAACTTTTAAACCATATTCCCAGATAAAGTCCTATTTTCAGCACGGTTTGGGGTAAAAGAAACGATCATAATAATAGAAACGAGTTCATTTTTGAAGGATTTTTTTTTTTTTTACCATAACAGGCAGAATTTCTGTGTCTCCTCCTGCCCAACTTCTCTGCCCTCTGTGCACCAGCAGAACTTGCTGCAGAGTCTGGGCAGGAGCGTGCAGATAAACAAACAGGTAAAACAGAAAACACACGTTTAAAAATCTCCCCGTTTGGATTTAATGGTTTTAATGGGTTTAACAACGCCAGGAGCTGCCCCTGAGAGGTTTTCCCGTTGGAATTTGCTCCCTCTGGCACTGGGACAGGGAGAGCTCTGCAGGGCCAACCATCCCCACCAGGGCTTGGCTGCCCAGGGCTAAACAAAGGCTGATTTGCCCAATCATGGGTTTGTTTTCTGATGGGTGCTTAATTGGAGTGGGGCTGACCATTAGAAATTGAGGCAGGTTTTTGTGTCCAGTCCAACCCCAGTGCCACAGTCTGGACTAAAACAGAAACATTTTTAACCCCCCCAGGGAAACTACAATCAATATTGTAAATTATTATATATAATAAATAAATACTATTAATTTATTATGAATAATATATTTATATTAGAATATAAATTAGTAATGATAATTATAATTATAAATTCAGAGCATGGCACATAATAAATAAATATTATTAATTTATTATAAGTAATATATTTATATTAAAATATAAATTAGTAATTACAATTATAATTAGAAATTCAGAGCATGGCACATAATAAATAAATATTATTAATTTATTATAAAGAATATATTTATATTAGAATATAAATTAGGAACAATAATTATAATTAGAAATTCAGAGCAGGGCACATAATAAATAAATATTATTAATTTATTATAAAGAATATATTTATATTAGAATATAAATTAGTAATTACAATTATAATTAGAAATTCAGAGCATGGCACATAATAAATAAATAAATATTATTAATTTATTATAAATAATATATTTATATTAGAATATAAATTAGGAACAACAATTATAATTAGAAATTCAGAGCAGGGCACATAATAAATAAATATTATTAATTTATTATAAATAATATATTTATATTAGAATATAAATTAGGAACGATAATTATAATTAGAAATCCAGAGCAGGGCACATCTGGAGCTGTGTTGTTGACCACAGAAGTAGCAAAACTCAGCAATTTCTCTTTGATATCTCTGGTGCTTTGGTTTCTACACGTGCACGGAGCTGATGTGGGATAAATTAATAAAAAATAATAAAATAAATTAATTTTTTGGCACCTGTAGAAATGGGCAGTGTCCCCCTGCCCTGCAGATGAGCTGGGTGTTTTTCAAGAATAGGAGATAATTCCTTACCTTAGGAAAGGCTGTTCAAAAGGGAAAGGGGCAGCTTTGTTTTAACAGATTGATTTTACTCTCACTAAAAGCCAGCTAAAAATGAACTGCACATGAGGAGTTATCTGCTTTAAACTCTACAAATGTTTCCCATGATTCTCCCTTGAAGCTGGCCAGAGGAATGGGTATCTGCAGATGGAATCTTCAGCAGAAAATCAGCTCTAAACCTGCCCTAAACTGGTTTAACAAGGCCAATTTTGAGAGTCTGATTAACCGAGAGGAAAACTAACAGGAATTGCAAATATTCTGAAGGAGCCCCTCTGCTTTTCACAGCACTTTTTGGCTCAGGTGCAACCCATAACGTAAAGATGGGCTAAGGAAAAGGGGATTTTAATGTGGGATAACGTCTTGTGCCATCGGTAAGGGCTGAATCCTTCAAGAATAACCCAAACTGAACAGGAGCCTAGCAGAATTCCACCATCCCAGAATATTATCTCTGCATTCATCCAAAACTCTGGTTTAAACCCCTTTCCATGGCCATGCTGAGTGACAGCAATGACTGAGGAGTTTAGGAACCTTCCGAAGATGCTCCTTGGACCTTGTTTTCATTCTGGATTCAGGTGAGCAGTTTTTTTCCTTGGGAATGCTTGGAAGCTTTATTTCCACCCAACAGCCAGCCAGCTCCTTTGGATGACAGCAATATCAGTAAATGCTCCTCCTCCTCCTCCCCTGGCTGCTCTGAAATCCAGGACAGCCTACCCAAAACCTTACCATTTTTTTCCCCAAAATATGAAATATCAAACAGGAATCTATTCACGTGGCAGCGACGTCTGTTACTACTTTAAATTTTGATTTACGTTCACTTGTATTGACTGGACAACCCTAAATTTGGCTCTTGGCTTCGTTTTAACACCTGGATATTCTGCTGCTCCTAAAAGGAGCTATTTTGGCAAAACGTGGTTTATTTTTTTCCCCTCCTTTCTCTCTCAGAGCCCTTTACAATGGACTTGAGTCATATTGGATGGAAACTTCTCCATTGTATGTGGTTCTGTGGCTGAAACAATTTTGTGCTTAGTTTCAAGTGGCTGCAACCTAAATAGAAGCCACACCACTCTCATTTTTTTTTTTTTCTCATGTGGGACGGGGTATTTTTGTATCTTAAAGCACGATGAGGTATTTGAAGAACAAATTAGTCACTCTGCCTCAAGAACTGCTCTGTCTGAGGCGGGCCACAAAATTGTTCTGGAATTGTTTACCTGGTGTGGAGCCTGCTGGGAGCAAAAATAGATCCTGGATTTAGGTTTGGTATTGAGCTATTGAGGCTTGGCAATTCCTGCCTCACAGTTTGGCTGGTTCTGGTGCCCCTGGAGTGCAGAGGGTCCAGGGCAGCACCAAAATCCTTTACAGGTCATGGGCAGGCTGGATTTGATTGTATTTTACCCACAGCATCTCTGCACAAACTGTTCTAGCTCCTCACTGTAAAGAATTGATGTCTCATCTAAACATCTTTCAGTTTAAAACCATCCCCTACCACTTTTTTTTTGGGTAAAACAAGAGGTTTATAAACCCATTTTTAGTAGAGACCCCCCCAGGTCACCACTTGTTCTTGGCTTCTATTTAAACACCCACCCAATTCCTCACCCACCAAATCCCACCCAGCAAATCCCCACCTCTCCCAACCTTTCTGCTCCCAGAGCCTTTTACCAAAATGCCACAGTCCCCAAGGTTATTAAAAGGATCACTACAATAAACTCCACGTTTTTAAAGCGTGGAAATGGAAACACAAAGGGGATTCCTGGGAGCCAGCTGGTGGCAAGGTCAGGGGCAGAATTCTCCATCCCCACTCTTGAACTGTCAGGCCATGCAAGATAAAATTAATGAAATTAATCTGTTTGCAACTTCTGACCCATGTCTTCTACTGTGCTGAACATATCCCAGAGTTTCCTAAATTTCTAAGGTATTCTCATGAATTGCAGCACATTAAAAAAAGATTATAAGGTAATTAATTTCTCACAAGAACAAGAATTATTCAGCATTATTTTTGACATCCTCAGGGCAAGGGTTTTCCATGACAGTTCTTCTTAGTATTTCCATGATATTTTATATTTGGGACTGGAAGGGAAGAGTACAAAGGCTAGTAATTCCCTGAATTAAAATACAGGTAGAAACACAGCAACAATGGCAGTTCTTGATTCTATCTGGAGAAAATCTCATTGAAATGCAACAAAATAATAAAATATGTTTTTGAACCCTCCAATCCTTGAGGCTCCACAGGCGTCCGAATCCTCGGAGGAAAACTTTGAGCTTAAAATTTAACGGCATTTAAATTTAATTTCATCCTACCTGAGGCTGCTGAGTGGCAGTGGGTCTCTGAGGAGATGGAATAGGAGTTTTGGACAACATTTGGTTCATTTTGCTTACGACTAACTCGGTGATGTGCTGCCTGTCTTCAGCCTGGTGCTCCCCAATCAGGGGCATGGCACAGTCCATCACCTGAAAAATGCAACAGGACATCAGTGCTGGAAAAGGAAACAGCAGGAAAATGATGCAGAATGCAACAGGACATCAGTGCTGGCAAAGGAAAAGGCAGGAAAATGCTGCAGAATGCAACAGGACATCAGTGCTGGCAAAGGAAACGGCAGGAAAATGATGCAGAATGCAACAGGACATCAGTGCTGGTGAAGGAAATGGCAGGAAAATGATGCAAAATGCAACAGGACATCAGTGCTGGTGAAGGAAACGGCAGGAAAATGATGCAGAATGCAACAGGACATCAGTGCTGGCGAAGGGAATTCCTCCTCCTCCCTGTGTTTGTGCATTTACAGGGTTGCTTTTAGCAGAAGTACACAGGAATGGCAGGAATTCCATGTGTTCCATCAGAAAATAAACCAGAGAGCAGCAGCTCTGCAATGCTTTCCCCTCCCAATCTCCCATAGTATGGAAAGAAGAAAAAAACCTTCCCCCCAAAAAACCGGTTCACTTCACACTTGGACACTCTTTGGAATAGTGAGCACAGGGCTGATGAGGAAAATGAGATTTTTTTAGGCTGTCCAGTGATCTGAAGGAATTGTTCTCTGAAGGTTTCCCCCCTTTTGTGGCTCACACCACGTTCATGAGCTGAGCTGCAAGGTGGAAATGCGGAGTAAAAACTTCAGCTTCCTTAGCAATTTGTGGAGTTTGGCCAGGGAAATCTGGATCCTCACTGCTCCATGAAAAACTTTAATATTACTGATAACCTCTTTTCAAAAGTGGTGTGGCTGCAAAGAATAAATAAGAATTTCTACAGAGAAAACAGGATGGCAGAGAGGCAGACAAAAATGGGCACATTTCCATTCTAAACGTGGCAGGTTCATAGTGCTCGGTGGTTATTTATTTTATTTCAGTGGTCATTTTATGAGCCATTCTGATGGATAAAACTGAATCGTGCCACTTCAGTGGGTCCCCCATATTATTTCTCCAGAATATTTGCTATTTCTCCAGAATATTTGTTATTTTTCCAGAATATTTGTTATTTCTTCAAAGTGCTTGTTATTTCTCCACAATATTTGCTATTCCTCCAGAATATTTGTTATTTCTTCAAAGTATTTGTTATTTCTCCAGAATATTTGTTATTTCTCCAGAATATTTGTTATTTCTTCAAAGTACTTGTTATTTCTCCAGAATATTTGTTATTTCTTCAAAGTACTTGTTATTTCTCCAGAATATTTGCTATTCCTCCAGAATATTTGTTATTTCTTCAAAGTATTTGTTATTTCTCCAGAATATTTGTTATTTCTTCAAAGTATTTGTTATTTCTCCAGAATATTTGTTATTTCTTCAGAGTATTTGTTATTTCTCCAGAATATTTGTTGTGTATCCACTTCTGCCACACCTGTGTTTCTTTCAGGGGGAATAAAAAAACACAACATAACCCCGACTATTATTCACAAGGGCACAGGGCATTCCTACTTCGAAAAATAATGGGATTTAATTCCCTTCTGAGAAACTGCAATCCTCTTTTTCATGTGCATCAGGGCATGCCCATGGAAGAATTTTGTTCTTGAGGGGTGCACGGGGATCATGAAGAGCAAGAACATCTCCACATCGTATGGATCCCTCCTGAAGTGGAAGGGATTTGGTGGCAGCAAAACTCTTCTCGATTCCCCAACCTTCTTTATTGGCATCTCCTTTATTGGCAAAAAACTCAGTTTTGCCTTCCTTCTTTTAGATACTCAAGGGTTTCTAGGAATTAGACACAGGAGTTGGGTGTTTCAAGAGAGACCTGGATTTAAAAGAACATTGCACCTTGCAGCAGTTGGGAAAGAGGTGCGTTATAAACAATATAACTATTATAATTATAATAAAATTATGATAAAATTAGAATAAAATTATAATATAATTATAATACAATTGTAATCTAATTATAATATAATTGTACCACAAATGTAACACAATTGTGATATAATTATAGTATATTATTGTTACTTATAATTATTTAATAATTAGATTATTCTATAACATATAATAATATTATAGTAATATAATAATCTAATAATGATATAATCTAATAATATAAATAGAAATAAATAAAAAGCTTCTCAAATGACAGTGAGAGCTACAGAAACTCTCCCTGAGTGGCAAAGGCTGCTTTGCTCCAATGATGGGATTATTTGGAAGTCCCAAATCATTTCCATGATCCTTCTGTTTGTTCGCTTACAAGATTCACTGGCACTTTGTGTTGGCAACCGAAACGTTGGCAATGACTGTGCTGTGAGTTTCAGATCTAGCAGGATTTTCAGATCTCTGAGCTTCCTGACAGCCAAAAAGCTTTAAAGTAACCCCAGAGCAAACAATGCCATAATCATCGGACTCCAGAAGAAATGTTTTCCTAGAAATGAATGATGGTTTCCCACTCCACACCAACAGTAGTAAAGAAATGTTTAATAAGGACACTGAAAGGTTCTTTAAAGTCCACCAGATTTTTTAACAATCATAATTTTAAGTGGAACATCCCAACGTTTCCTATTAATTGGGAGAAGGGTTTGATCGACTAATGAGAGTCGATATTTCTGAAGGGGTGAAATGCAGCCTTGCAGGCTCTGTGGCTCTTTAATATTAATTTCTGCTCGTTTGCTGCTAGTTTTAAAATTCCAAAAACACTTCAACAATCCACTCCCTTGTACCCTGAGCTGTTTCTTGCAAGAGGAATTTGCAGCGAGCCTGGAGGGACCCAAATGCCAGGACTGTGAACTGTTAATAATGAATATGGAATATTTTGGTGTGAAGGGCGTTGGATGTTTGGTTCTCCACTGCAAACCATCCGATTTTCAGAGCAGCAGTGAAGTTTGGGCTCTAAAAGTCCGTTTTAATGAGAGCTATTTTAAAAAAAAATGCATCATAGGGTGTAGATGGACCCCCCTCTTACCCAACACCAGTTAAAAGTTTCACAAGCATGCAAAAAAACCCCTCCCTTTGTTTTAAAACAACATTTTAAAAAGACTTTAAAACAACTGACATTAAAACAATTACTTGGAATGACTGTGAACTAAATTGCCCCCTGCCAAAGGATTAGACAGGATTAAGGTCTGGAGGATTGGGTTTGGACTGAATTTCTGCTTTTAAGTGCTCCTACAAGTACAAGTTCACACATCAGCTTCCTGTGGGAGATTCAGCAGAACTCGTGGGAAAAGTGAAAATGAGGAGCCTTGGGGTGTCCAACCTTCCTGTCCACTCTAGCAGAGAAGCTGTTGCACTCCTTGAATGAAGAATTTTCAGGCACAGTCACAAATTGAGGCAGATCTGGCATTCAGACCATCTGCCCTGATCAATCTCTTACCCCTGGGACAGGTTTTGATCTTGGTCAAACCCTTGGGTTCGTCACCACAAATATTGTTGGCCAAAGATGTGGCAGGAGAGCACCTCTGCCCCTCCCTGGGAGCAGCTGAGGTGGGCGCTTCCCATGCTGGTTTTTGGAGTATTTTCTTTGCCTTTCGGAGAACACAGTCTATTTTCATTCCTAGCACAAGAATTTTCATTCCCAGTACAAGAATTCACAACAACTATTTCACATTTTTTATTTTATATAAATGTATCTTAAGAATATTTTGGGCGACGTCAACAGCTTTTAAATCGTCGTGAGTGACTACAGGAATGTCAGGCTGGCATTTCCTCTCCTTCAGAAGATTTGACAGAGTTGAAACACACACCAAGCTCCCTGTTTATAAATACCCCCATAAATTTCCAGCTCGTGCTGGATTTAAAATCCCATTTCAACCCAGCCAGTTTTCAGTCCAGCATATAGTTCAGCTATTTAAAATGTTGGAGTTTCCCACTAAGAGGATTTCACAGAAAGAAAAAAAAAAAAAAAAAAAAAAAAAAAATCAAACAGGTTCCTTCTGCAGATGCCAGTAAAAACACGGGTCACCGTGAATTACAGTCACTTAATTCACATCTCTGTGAACTCGCATTTATTTATCAGTGTGTTCTCATGTCAGCAGCCAGATCCTTGGGATGAATTCCTCTCATCACCCAGGGACTGGCTGTGTGTATTAGTGGGAAAGGGGAACAGCTAAAATTTTGGGATGCAAGACTGAGACTGGCAAGAAGAGAAAAAAAAAAAAATCTGTAATTAGGAAGGGAGATGGGATGGGATTTATTAAGGAGCCGGAGCAATTAGAAGCTGTCAGCAATTGCAAAGGGATGGTGGTGTTTGAGGGAGAAATTCCCACTGCAGATGATCACCCCCAGCCCTGCTGCACCCTCAGCTCAGCCCCGAGGATGCCCTGGGCAGGGATTTGGGAAGGGCTGGGAAAGGCAGAGCTGGGGAGGTGAGAGGAAGGGCAAAGGCAAAGAATCCTGTGGATAAAGTGGGGAAAAGAGGAGTTTCCTCTTTTTCCTTTTTTTTGTTCAGGATGGTGAAATACAAGAGGAACTTGAGAGATCCATCAGTCAGCAGTGCCCAGGGAGTCTGGCAGGAGAGAGGGATCTCCTGGGGGAAAAGCCCCAGGAATTCCAGGAGGAAATGGGATAAATGGTAAGTACAGAGGAACGGGGGATTAAATCAGAGGGATTTTGAGAGGCCCATGCTTGGGAAGGTGAGAACTGGACAGAACCATTCCCTTTGGTCTGTGAACACAGCAATGCTGCAGAGCAGAAATGCTGAGAGGCTTCTGAGTTTGGCAGCTATTCCAGCTGGATTCAGCCCCCTCCCCGAGCCGAGCAGAGGATATTTGGTCCTGGATGGGAAGCCAGGAGAAGCAGCTGAGCTGCTGATGAATTCGAGGCCAAGAACAGATCGATTCCGTACAATTTGCACAAACGCTGTTTCTTCGTTCCGTGCCTTGGTTTTCAGTGGCTGAAAGTTTTCTTCTGGAAATCCAGTTTTGCATCTCTCCAAGCCGAAAACACCGCTTGGGAGCTGATTTTAATTTAGCTCAGGGCAAAACGAGGCAAGCGGGAATAAAGCACCTGCAGCAGCCAACTTAATCTAAAACAAAATTTGGGAGATTTCTGGGAGGCCACTCCCAAGGATTCTGTTCCATTTGTTCTCTTTTACTGCTCTCATCACCACACTCTGAGCTTTTATTTCCTTTCCCAGAGCTCTGGTTGTCCAAGAACGAAACAGGAAAAGACAGTATTCAGTGGGATCAGGAATACAAACAGTGCTCTGCTCCTCCTGGTATTGAAAGCTCAGAGGTGTCCATTTAAAAAGGGAAGACGTTTGTTATATTTAAGAAGTTAAATTTGATTTGATGAGGTAGCCGCGTGCTGCGGTGATGTGTTAATAAAAATCCTGTTCCTGCAGCTCGTCTGATGCTTGGCAGCTGAGAATTCCCATCGAGGGGGAAAGGACAGCCAGAAATGAAGAGATGAGGCTGTCACACAGAATGGTGGCTTGGCCCTCATCCTGATCAAGCTGACAGCCCCTGTGCTCAGCTGAGCGGTGTTTAATGAATTCCTTCCTCCCCAGGAGGGCTTTGGAGGCAGTTCCTTGGAGCAGGGCAGTGACAGGCAGGAAGAATCACTGTGTCCCTCTGGAGGAGGCAGGTTTTGTCCCAGAAAAATTGTTCTGTTAAAAGGCAAAGTTACCTCTTCACACCCCCAGCCTAAAAATCCGCAAAGAGTCCCCCAAACCTTCACAGAAAAACACGGGTTATTGAATAATAATAATAATAATAATAATAATGATGATGTATCACTTCAGTAGTTTAGAATATCTTTCAGAATAATAGAAACTCTTCAGCAAAACCAGGCTGGATATCTGGAGAATAAATACTCGGGTAGAATTCTCCCCTAATTATTCCCGCTCCCCCTGAGGGTGGGTGACACACCCCCGTGTCCTCCTCTTGGAGGTCACCCTGGCCGAATATTCCAGGTGAAAATCAGGAAGAAACGAATCTGCAAACCTCATTTCACCCCTTAGGAACTCTCTGTGTGCTCCTTGGCAGGAGATCTCTGCAGGACTGAGGTGTTTGGTACCCAAACATTCATTTTTTCCCTTGGCATCCCCATGGAAACACGAGGCCAGAGCTCCCAGGATGGAGCTGCAGCCCAGGATTTTGGGGCTGGCTGCTCCTGCTCAGCTCCCTGGAGTGCAGCACGCTCAAGAACATTTCTTTTCCCGCGCTGAAAGGACACAAAGGGAGAAAATTCTCCCCATCTGGGTGCAGACAGCTTTCCACTCCTCGCTGCAGCCCAGAATCCTGTTAAAATTGCAGGGTAACCACTGTTGACATCTTCGTTTTCCCAGATGTTCTGGTGGATGTGGACTTTGCAAACAGCCCCACATTTCAATGCCTTTTTCACATCCTAAATATCCCTGCTGATGAGCTCTCCCATCTCCCAGACAATTCCGCTGATTCCAGACAACAGCAGGAATTGTCACGCTTCCATCCATGCTTATTTTCATTTTTTTTTTTTTAATTGCAGCATCTATTCTGCCCTCTGATTAAAATGCTCTGTAAACCCAGCTCCTGGTGGATCTGCAGAATTCTGGGGTTTAGGAATTAGGGCTGTCTGTGACATGGAAAATCAGGGGATTTGTTGAGAAGCAGGAAGTGAGGCAGCCTTGGTCCATTACAGAACTTGCAGTGGTCTTTTCATTTTTTAAAAAAAAACTTTCCCCTTTTACTTTCTCAGCTTCTTTTGGAGTGGGGAGATTCTGGAGATCCTTGCTCAGCTCCTGAATAAAATTCTAGGAGCGTGGAAGAGGCTGAAGAAATTGTGTGCTGGGAAAGTGATGATCCCTCGTTTTATGGCTGCACAAAATGATATTTCTCCACCAAAAAAATCCCTCAAGGAAGTGAAAAACTTCAACTTCTCTAAATTACCTACAGCAGAAACTTGTGATTCATGAGGATTCAGATCTTCAGGGCAACATTTAGGCTAGGAAAAAAGTAAAGTTGTTTCCACTCCATCCTTAATCTCCCTTTCCAGGGCAAGGTATTAATTTTGTTGGGGTTCCCTTGGGATGGTGCTATCTATAAACCTTCCAGGAAAAGCTGCTCAGGAAAGAAACCATCAGGCTTGGCAGAATGTGCCATCCACATCTGGCTTGGTTTTGCACTCTGTGTGCATTTCCTCCAACACCCAAAGACATTCCCATCCGCAGGGTTACATTTTCCAGCAAGTTTTGCCACTAATTTGGACCTGTGGCTTTGTAGCACGATTTAAACGGGGCTCAAAAAACACCCAGCCTTGCCTGAAAGACAAATAAGCCAATGCCCAGCTATCAGAAAGGTTCTTTCCTTGGCTGTTTGTCATCTGGAATGGCAGATATTGGAAAAAAAAAAAAAAAAAAAAAAAAAAGAGCAGGATTTCTTACCTCAAAAATATAATCTTTTCCATCCTTCCCGTGTACGGCTTTAACAGCACAGATGTCCAAACCACCGAATATCTCAGAGCAGGTGTCCACCCAAAGCTTGTACCTGTTTCACAAAAATATAATTTGCTCTGTGAGCATCTCATCAGGCTCCTGATTCTCTAGAGGCTCCCCTAATGATGTTTATAGTATTACGTTCACCCCTAAATTCAGGATTTTCACTGCTTTTGGATGGGTTTGGTTCCTGTATCAGGAAAATGAGTGAGAGGCCCCATCCTAAATCATCCCCAACTGTTTCCTAAAGGAGCCAGGCTGGTTTTATTCCTGCATCACCGAGCAGAAGGAGAAATCCAGGCAGGAAAACCCTTCAGGTGATGCAGAAGGAGCAAAAATATGACATCATGTGGGTTGTGGAGCATGCAGACAAGGATTATGTCCTTCATGCAGGGCTTATAGACAACAACAGCAAAACTCAAGAGGAATTTAAATAATTCCAAGGAATTCTCCTAAAAAGGTTATTTCATACGGGGCTGAGCATAAAAATTCTTCAGTTTATTTTGTAATGCCATGGTAAGAGACTGAGGATGGGCCCTTTAGCCATTCCACAAGCAGGAATGTGATTTATTTTCCTTTTTTTTCTCTATGAATAGAGAGATTATCTGACCCACAAGGGGGTGAGGAGGGATTTGTTTAGAAGAGTGAGGCAATTCCTGTGATCCCTCAGCACAAGCAGAGCCCTGAGAGCCCAAAGGCAAGGGCTGAACCCCAAAAAACCTTGGGAATGTTCAGTGACTCCCAGCAGGGCTAGGCAGGGAGGAAATGATCCTGGGATGATTCAGGGTGATGTCACCCACTGCAGGGCATGATTTGCTTAAAAAAAAAAAAAAATCCCGTTTTTTTAAAACATTCATTTCTCATCAATTTTGCTCTCCCCTTGGCTCACGCTTGAGTCTAAAGCAGAGTTATTTCCTCTTCCAGCCCCTCTCCTGCCCCAGCCCTGATGATGGATTTGCCACCTCATTGTATTTTCCACTGGAAAAAAAAAAATACCCCCAAAAAAACCCCCACTGCTGAATTAAACAAAGCAATTTGATTTCATTGTGGGATCAAAGGAAATTCCTTGCTGGGCTGAGAGGCTGATTCACGTATAAATATCTTCAGTAACAGCATCCTTTCCAAGCAAACTTATTAAGTCACATTCTTTATGTTTTCTTACATCAAATCCGTTCCAGTGGAAAAGCTTTTCTTTTAAGGGGAACACAAAGAAATTGATTTGAAAAGATCCTGATGGCAATATCTCAGCAATGAAAATAATTTTTTTTTTTTTTCCCTGTGAGAAACATGGTTTTTGTCCAATATTGAGAGGGTTTTTTGGATGCCTGACAATTTCAACATCTGTAGGTGCACTGACTGACTGGACTTTTTGCATGCACTTGCTTATAAATAACTTTTTTCTCTTTTTTTTTTTGCTGTAAAATATCGTCTATCTTAGAAAGTCACGAGGACAACAAAACTTGTCTTGAGCAGTAAATACCTGGACTCAAAACAGAAACAAAAATGGGGAAATTTTCTCTGAAACGCCGCAGCATCACCCAGATTTATGGAAGTATATTTAACAGCCAACAAACACAGGGCTGGAAAAGTGCATCTGGAAGGAGAGGTTTTGGATGGAGAGTTTGAAACCCAAGGCTTGCACAGCAGGTTTGACAAAAGGTCACGGCTCCTCTTGTCCCAGAGCCAGTGGGAGCAGCAGAAATAAAGGATCAAGGATGAAGGATAAAATCTCAGGTGTGCCAGGTGAGGTGGGCACAGCTCCCTGGGCAGCAGCAGCTCTGGAACAGGGGGTAAAAGAGAAAATCTGACCCTGAACTGTGCTGCTCCTCTGCCTCTCACTGTCCATTCCTGCCTCGCTCCTCTTTCTTCCCTGGATTTCTGGGGTTTGTATCCAGCCCACAATGCCCATCAGGCAGGGCTTCCAGGGCACTTCCTCCTCATTCCAGGTGTGCATTAAAACCAAAATCCAGCACATTTCTGCATCTGATTGCTTTTGCTGCCTTGTGACACTGCTGCAGCTCCTCAGGAAATCTCATTTTCCCCCTTGTCAGCCCTGTGTCACCCACGCCCTTTTCTCTTAGGGGAAAAATAAAAAAAAAGAAAACCTTTTCCAGCACCTTTTCCCCGCTTTTGGCCTCACCAGCATAGAGGGAGGTTTGTTTTGTTAATGGGAAAATCCCTATTGTGCTCCAATGAACTTTCACTGAAAGATGGGAGCAGGAGCAAAGCCCAAGGGAGCATTTCCAGCAGGAGGAGGGCGGGAGGGAGAATTTCCCAGTGCCCTGGCACTGCCAGGCTGGGGGCACAGCTGGAATTGGGGTGTTTGCACACACACACACAGCCCATGGGCTGTAATTACACAGCCCAGAGCTCTGCCCAGCAAAGACACAACCTCTGTGCAGGGAGGTGGGAGGGAATGGGAGAGAGAAAATGAAGTGGCTGCAGTCCATCCCCAGAGGGGAGATCACTGAGGACACAGTCTAGACAGGGGCTGGACAGCAGGAGCTGCAATTCCCGTCTTTCTTGTGTTCACCCTCCCAGGGCAGGCACTGCTTCAGTTCCTGTGCCTCCCTCAGCTCCTGAGAGGCACCAAGTTGTAGTTTCCAGGCTTTAAAAAAACCCCAAACCTACAACCTCCCCAAACCAGGACTACTGTTGATCTTTAAAACACCTTTTAAATTCCACTTTCGCTGTACAGGCTTTATTACAGCTTCCACTTTGGGGAAGCTGAACAACAGAAAATTCATTGACACCCAAAAGCCTCTGAGGTTTCGTTTTGTTGCAGGGAAAAGAGGTTTATGGGTTGTGGAGCAAATGGGGAGGATTGAGAAAAGAGTTCTGGGCTTCAAGGTGGTGCTGCATGAATGTTTTCAACTGGGCTGCAGGAATTATCCAGGATAAGAATGGGAAAGAAAAGGAAATCAAAGTACAGAGCTGGAATGATGGCACAGGGGAAATAAAGCTTCAGGGTATCCCAGCAACAGGGGGAAAACCTCACAGGGCAGACCAGTGAAAATTGATAAAATGAAAGGTGAGGAATTTGGGGTTGAAAGAAGAAAAGAGAAATGGGGGTAAAAGAGGCAAAGTGAAGAGTGCATTGCTTGGTTGTGTAGAAGGAGGGTGGGATGTAGAAGGAGGAAAGTTTACAAGAGGGTGCATGGTGTGAGACTGGTGGGTAAGAGAGGGCAAATGGACCAGGAGGAATGACTGACAGGTTAAACCTGTGAAATTCAGCTTTCTGAAGGGAATTGCAGCCATTTGCTAGGGGCAGATGAGGATGTAGGAACCCTCAGGTGACAGCAAGGCTGGTGGGCGTGAGTTGGTAACTCCACATGCAGCTCCTGGCCCTGCTCCTTCACCCAACAGGGAGATTCCTCTCTCCCCAGATGAGCACGGTCCATGCACTCACTGTGAGCTGGGTACCAACAAGGGGATTCTTTAAAAACCCCCTTCAAACAGAACACCGCTCATCTTTTTAATTACCTTTCACACCAGACTCCACTTACTTCTCTGACATAGCAATTTGTTCCAGCATGGCAGAGCCCGTGTTGGTCTTCCAGTTCCCGGATATGGAAGTTCTCCTGCAAGGGGGAAAACATTACAAAGGCAGCCAGATGCTTCACACTCTCATTATCAAATAATTCTGCTTTTCACATCAGGCCAGCAGCAGCAGCAGCATTGACACCTTTTTTTCCTGGCTGGCAGCTTGGGACAGAACATGTGAACCCTGAGGGGTTCTGAGAGCATTCCCAGGAATATTTTGTGCTGGAGGTACATTTATTTAAGGGTTTTTTTCAAAAAGAAAAAAGCCCCAGCCTGCTTTGATGAAGGGGCAGTGTTAGAAATGAGCTGGTGGCAGCTACAAAGGCACTGAATTATCTGTAACACACTGCTGCTGCAAAGGTGAATGTCAGCGAGCTTCAGCTTCTCCTTTCAAACCCACCCAGCTGTGTCCCAACACTCAAAAAGCAACATTCTAATGTTTCTAACACCTCTGAAATTCTCTCAGATGTGTTTTGGAGCTGGATTTTGGTTCCTCCTCCAGTGTTCGCTCTTTGCTGTTTACTGATATGACCCAAACACTCTGTGTCACTTCACCTTCTTCTATTTAACCTCGAGGAAAGAAAGAAAAAAAATCCATGTAAAGGTTTTTTTTCCACCTCAGACCTTAGGGCTGCTACCAGAGCTGGGAAGATTACTGCTTTGTGAAAGCTAAATGCTGCACTGGGAATGGGCAGTGGATACAAGTCATGAAGTGTTTCCAGTTAGTAAAATCAAGGGAACATCTGCAATGTATTAAAAATAGATCAGGCAGCAGCCAGAGCTTTCTCTCCATTTTCCCATTAAGTTAATTATGAGGGTCAGTAGCAACTGTGGGGGAATGTTGACTCTGCCCTGCTCAGAAAGTTTAAAGCATAAAGTTCTTCTGTGATGCCATGTGCTTTGTTGCTGTGGGAGGAGAAAGAAGAGAAGAGAAGAGAAGAGAAGAGAAGAGAAGAGAAGAGAAGAGAAGAGAAGAGAAGAGAAGAGAAGAGAAGAGAAGAGAAGAGAAGAGAAGAGAAGAGAAGAGAAGAGAAGAGAAGAGAAGAGAAGAGAAGAGAAGAGAGAAGAGAGGAGAGAAGAGAGAAGAGAGAAGAGAGAAAAGACAAGGTGCTTGTTGAGTGCTGTGTGTAAGGAAACCTTGCCCAACAAAGAAATTATGATGTGATTTCAACCCTAGTTTTTAGTGGTGTTTATATACAGGTGCCTGCTTAAAATGGAATAATTTTAGGTTCGTTACAACTCTACACAGACATTCTGCACCAGAGAGAAAACCCCACAAATCCCAGTTCAATCCTCTTGCAGGCTTCTCACGGGAATTGCTCAGAATGGACTCTTCCAGGTGTCTTTTAGGAGGGAAGATGTGACCAAATCAGGTGGAGAAGTTTTCCTGAAGGCTTTTAGCAAGTGTTTAGTCCAAGATGCTCATCTGCAGTGATGGGATCCCAGCACCACTGACTGGAGAAGCAGAGCTGGTTGGATTTAAGCCCTTTTTTCCCCTCCACACTGGGCAAAGCTCCTGCAGGAGTCTCCCAGTGGATGCTTGGCTGTGAGGATGCTGCAGGGATCCCAGGAGGGCTGGGGAATGCTGTGGACACGGGATTAACTGGTGGAACCTCAGGAGATTGTGGGTTTGACACAGATGAACTCCAGAAGGAGAGATCATGGTGAACTGATCCAGACCAGACACCCAAGCAGACACCCTAAGCCCTAGAGACGATTTCTGTAATTACATATCAGAAATACGTCGGCTTCCCGCTCTCCTTCACTTCTGATAACTGCCAAGAGCCTTCCACATCATCATTTCCTCCTCTTTAACCAAACACTGAACAACAAATAAACCAACTCCTACTCCTTTAAGTGCTTTACGCTGAGGCTGAACGTGTTTGCACTGGGTTTGGTCTTTGCAAGAAGGAAGAACTGTTTTGGAACCGCCAAACAATCCGTAGTAACCCGAGCTTCCCCTTTCCCAACACCTTCCTGCTTTATTTAGCAGCATTTGCAGTACCCAATCCAAATCGCTGGGACAGGGACTTGTCACCAGGGAAATATGAAGAAATGTCTGCCTGCTATTCTTGGGTAGGCAGCCTGCTCTGTGGTTTGATCCCCCAGCACCATTCCTTTGCCTGCTGTGCTTTACTTTTTGCTTTATTGACCTTTTCATCAAAGAGCTTCGAGCCCTGGACTCGCGCTCCTGAATTCGGAGGGGGGAGATTTACGCTCGGGGTTTTTGTGTTCCTGTGTTTCTCCGTTGTGTGTGACCCTTTTCAAGAGGATTTCCTTGAAGCCATCTGAGTGCCCGGGGCAGTTCAGTGGGTGTCACCCAGCCCCCGGAGGGGCTGTGGGATTTACAGGGATCCTACCCTGCTCTCTTGGCCATAATCTCCACTGACAGACGATTTGGTGACTCATGGATCCACTTAAACCACAATTTCCCACAGAATTATAAAACCCAGCCTCTTAATAACTCCCTTTAAACTCCAAAAAACAAATGTTCAGCTGTTTTTTTTTTTGGTTTTTTTTGTTTTTTTGTTTTTTGTTTTTTTTGTGGTGGCTCTCTAAGTGCTCTGTTCCTGTGTCACGGAGCGAAATGAGAACCAGCTGTGGAACAATATTCTCCTGACATCATGTATATGTATGTGCACATGAAGAATTCTTCAGGCATTTGGTAAATCTGCTGCTTTGTAATAACGAATCACTATTTCACTTTGGGGCTCTGATTTAAGCGTATGAAAGGGTCTAGAGAGGAAAAAAAAAATGATGGCTGGGCTTTTAGCATTTGGATGAACCCAGAGTTTCTGAGTAGAAACTTAAAAATAAATGAAAGGTAGGAGGAACAGGCTGTCATTTTAACTTATTTTTGCTGTCCCTTTAGGCCAACTGCTTCTTCTGCGAAGAAGAAACATTTGTGTTTCAGAATGATAAATTTACTGGGGCTGACTCTTCCAAAATTATTCCTGATGCTGAACAGCATTTAAATTCGAGTCAAAGGGAAAAAAAAAAAAAAAAAGAAAAAAAAAGAAAAAAAAAAAAGTGGGGCTCTCTTCTACAAAATGTTGTGGCCCAATTTCTATCACTGGGGAGGAGCCCAATATTGCACCTGGTACCTGGTCAGGTACAGGAGCCATCAGGAGCTGGGATTTATCTCTAAAACTCTGCCCTTGGGAGCTGTAAAAGTGGGAAAAATCAGCTCTGTTCATCAGAGAAGGGGAAAGATGGGCAGCACGACACAAGGAATCTGTCTGTCAGAGCACTGACAAGAGAGAGAAGAGAGGAAAAGGAGAGGAAAAAAAAGACAAAAGAGAGAAAAAAAACAGAGAAAAAGAGAGAAAAGCCCTGTCCAGCCCTGCAGGGCAGCATGAAAAGATCTGTGGGGGAGAAGGTGGCTGGAGAATGGCCCTGAGGAGAATCCAAGGGCTGAGGGACATCCTGGGGACTGGGAGCAGCTCTGGCATGAGGGGCTCAGGGACCCTGTCTTGTAAATGATGAAACATTTCATGGATTTGCTTTAACCCAGCTTTGTGAGTTAAAATCACACCAAATTTGTGGTTTGGTTGCAATCCTTTACTGATGAAGAACCTGGCTGTACCTTACAAACGATTTCCAAGGATTCCCTGACCCCTCCAGTGCTCAGGAGTTCACTGAGAAATATCCCTGTGTCTGGATATGTCAATGTGTGATTTTATCCCTGTTCTGTCACATTTTCCCTGCCTCAGCGTTGGGAGTGTGAGGGAACAGAGGCAGGAGATGATCTAACTGGTCGCAAAATGAGAAATTAAACCAGTGTTTGTCAGATTACACCTCTTGATCATTGAAAGAGACTCAAAATCTGAATAACACAGGCACCAAGAGCTCAACTGCTGCAGCTCAGCTGGGATGCTGCTCCAGGTTAACATCATCTGTGGAGCTGAAACATCCCTGGAGCCTCCCTTTAAACCAGCACCTGGGCTCTGAAAGGAGCAGAGGTTTTTGAGCATCTCTGTGAAGGTCACTGCAAGGTTGGATTGTCTCTTTGATGTGTTATGTTGGAAGGAGAGGAGTTCTGGAAGCGTGATGCTCAGGTCTGTTTGTGTGAATGGATGAAACCCAACTTCTCCTCAGAGGGGAGAAGAAAAATCTGAAGAAAATTTGGCCTTAAATGGATGAAAAGCTACGAAGAAATCCTAATTAACAAGTCCTCCCTGAAACCAAACCCTCTTCCAACTGCTCCTTTCTCTAAATGAGAACAATGAGCACAATTTAGCAGAAAAACCCCACCTGGTGTCCCATTCTCCTCCTCCCAGCCACAACCAACTCCCAAAACCCCAATTTTGACAAATCCAGGAAGTTTAAAGCGATGAGTGAGGCACCACAGAGACTCACCCAAAACCCTTTAACCTCACTGGTGCTGAGCAGGTTTGAAACAAAAGCAGCAAAGAACACAAGGAATTGGCTCACATGTATGCCTTGTAGTTACTGCCTATTTTTTGGATCCTGATGTCGTATTTGGAGTCTATGAAGGGCTCAGTGGTGGCGTAGGTCTGAGTGAGCGCTACCACGCTGGCTATGTCCTGAAAATCGTAGTGGTTGTCTACCTTGATCTGGAGCCATCAAGCCACAAGAACACAGCACAGACAAGAGAGGGGAAAAAAAGAGAGCAATTAGGATTAAAATGGAGAAGTCGGTTGCAAATGGCATTCAGTGAGAAGCATGGTTCTGACAACATTTAAAAAAAAATTCTGATATTTTGTCCTGTTTCTGCAACATTCCTGCTTTAAAATATCTAATTTTTCTAGGCAAAATATTACCTGCTCATCTGGAGAAAGCAATTTGCAGACACTGGAATTTTATTTTGCTTTCTTATTTTAATTTTTTTTGAAGCGATGTTAGCCAATTATAGACCTGCAGGCCTCAGAATTTTACTTTAAGTGTGACATGCAATTCCAATCGATGTAGATCCTCGCTGGTTCTGTAAATTGCTCAGATAATGGAATAGATGTGGAACCCGCCAGGAATTTTCATATCATCCCATCAGCTTTTCCCGTCAGGGAGGAGCTGAAGGATCCCAAATCCTGGTGAGGGCAGGTTCACAGGGAGCAGAACCATTATTCTCGTTTTTCCCTCTTCTCTGGAGGAATTGGGCTCTTCCAGGGGTGGGATTTCCCAGGTGTGGAGCGCTCTGTTGAGCGGCATTAATTCACATCTAAATTTACATTTACATCTCGAAAGAAGAGGGGCATGGAAAAATGGGGGGTGCTGATCTAGGGGAGGAGATTTTAGAGGGCAGAGGGAGGACAGAGACATCACCTCTGGTCAGGGAACTGGGGAAGCAGGGAATGAGAAGCCCTGGGGCAGGTGGAAAACAGGAGAGCGGGGCTGCAGCAGGCTGATCCCAAAAGGGCATCTCAGAGTGGGGAGGAAGCAGGCAGGAGCAGCGCTCCCCATGGTACCCAACATGAGGAGCTGGCAGCTCTTTGCACCCTGTTTGCTTCTCCCGGGACAGAAAAGGGAACCTGAGGGCTCAGGGTGGGGGAATGCGGCACAATAAATGGGATTTGGAGGAGATAAAAGCCCAAAGTCGCAGGATTTGCCCCCAGCTCTCAGATGGAGGAACAAACAGAGTAATTTGCCATTTGAGAGGCACAAAGCAGACACGAGGGCTGGGTTCAAGTTGATTTTCTGGGCACTGACTGGGCTGTGTGGGTCTAACTGGGAGCTCTGGAAATGCCCCAGGGAGGGCTGGGCTTCCAGGGGATCCTTCCTTTGCCCTCTGATTGCATTTTAAATATTTCATAGCTAAAAGAAAAAAAAAGTCATTTCTAGGCATTTGATAGGAGTAACATTTCTGTGCATTATTTCCCCTTTTCCTTCAATGCATAAACATTCTAACACTTCACATATGCAATCCACAGAAAGTGCAGCTTAATTAGTGGCTCACTCTGCCCTCAATTAAATTGGGTAGTGGACTTCCAATGGTTTACTAAATACGAAACAAAGCGAAACGGTCACAGGCAAAAAATAACACACAGTACAAGTTGTAATTAAATCACTTTTCTATCTGAAAACAGTGGCAAATATTATCTTCATGGAGGTTTGGAGATTCAGGACGATAAATGTAACTATTCTCTGATTAATTGCTTTAAAATCTTAACCACTTCTAGCGCTGAAGTGTTTTCAGTGAGTGAAGTTACCCTGCAAGGACCTGGAATTGCCACTGCTAGCAGTGAAAATGGGATTTAAATGCTCTCCCATCGGTGAGATAAGCGACACCAAAACATCTGTACTCACCACTGAAACGCAATTACTTTGGAGAAAGAAAGCAGCAGTTATACAGAGGCACAAAACATTCACAGACAACACCCCAAGATGGGAAACCAAAGTTCAGGATCAGGCTGAAAGCACCAGAGAACCAAGGCAAAGCCTTCCCACACTCCCAGCTCCAAAAAAGTCGGATTGTGCAACGGGCTTTGGCTCTGGAAGAGTCTCAGTGCAGACAACAAAGGAATAATCGAGGTTTTGCTTCGAGAAAGCATCTCAGCACAGTCCAGAGCACATCCCACACAGGGCAACTCTCAGCCTGCACAGGCCTCGGTCTAAAAGAACTTTCATTTTTTATTTTTGTTATCCTGGAGATGCTTTCTTAGCAGGGACAGGCAGAGGTTTGCAGGTCTGGCTAGATCAAAGGTGAAATACCAGGGGAGGGATGAGCATGCACAGGGTGAGGGACAAACCCAACATGCAACAAGAAGCGTCTGCACCTTTCCCATGCCTGAGTGAGCATGTCCAATCTTCACAACCACAGGAAAGGTTGGCATTGTGAGCTGGGGGGGGAAACAAAACAGGCACGTTAGAGAAGAGAGAGACCACCAGCTCAGTGATTAAACAGCATCCTCGAGGAAAATCATCTAGAGCACGATCAAAGCTGTCCTGGCCATGGGGAGGCTCAAACTCTGTTCATCCTCTGTGTCCTGGTGATTTCCTGGCTGTATTTTCTGAGCACGGTGTTATTCCCAATACAGACACTTGGTGTTCTTAACTTTTCTTAATCTTAACATTTTTTGAACGTCTTTTAATTCACCTTTTAAACGGAATTTCTGCTGTTTCCTATTTCGAGTTTTGCTTTCGTGTTTTCTGACCCGCGCTCTGCAAGGCTATAATCAATAATGCTGCCAAATTAATCACCTTTCCCCCTTCATTTCCACTATTTAGCAGGGCTGTAAGTATATTTTCTGACCACTTCTGAAAGCACTGATGTATAAATCACAAAACTTTGCTCTAAAGGCGGTGATACAGAACATCTGAGTTTTCTAGGGAAGGCTCCAGCTTCAGCAGGGAATAATTTGGAATAATCCAACCACTGAGTAGGAAATCAAATATGCAGAAGCACATGAAAACACTTTGTCCAATGAAATGGGAATGCTCTTGTCCCTCCCAAGATGCTCTGAATGATCGCTTTTAATTCCATCATTCACCTGAAAAAAGTTTTGAGATCTCCCAGTCACGGGCATGGTTGGCACCGCTTTTTTCCACTAAAAAAAATTCCATCTACTGAACCTCTATCAATCAAGGACAAACTTCATTTCACAGAAAAGGTTTATAACTAGAAATAAAAAAGCTGAACATCTTCAAAGTGTGATTAAACCAGGCAGCAGCAGGACAGGGTTAGAGGCTCCAAACGCTTCCTTTAGATTTGAAAACAATAAATACAGTCAGAGGCAAAGCTGATGCTCTGGAGCATAAACTAAGAATTGTCAGAGGTTTTATGAGAAATTGGTTGGTTTCAGAATAACCAGAAGCATGACACATTAAAGGTCACCTCTGGAGGAATTTAGGGATGAAGTTCTTGCTAAACTGCAGCAACCAAAGTTCCTGCTTAGTCAACATCCAGTCACTGGGGTATCACTTGCAGATTTTTAAACCAGGCTGGGTTTTTTTTTCAGTATTTGGGAGTAGGAGGGGAAGAAATCATTGCCAGCCTCAAGATTCATCAGGGCAGCAGCGCATTTCTGTGACTGAGAAATGCAAACCACTGCAGTGGGGTTTGGGATGGGAATGCTGGCAGGGCTCTGAGCACAGCAGCACTGATGGCATTCCTGTAATTAACACCACCACGGCTCTTCCTGTGATCCCAAGGCTCTGGAATCCTCTGTGGGCCACAGGAACCAACACAACTCATAGGGGAAAAAAAGGAAAAAAAAGGAAAAAAGGAAAAAAAGAAAAAAAAGTAAAAAAAGTTAAAAAAAACCCCAAAACCCAAAGAAAAAAGAAAAACACACACACACACAAAAAATAAAACACCAGAAAAAAAAAGAAAAAAAAATAAAGAAAAAGAAAAAAGAAAGAAAGAGAAAAAGACAGGAAGAAAAAGGGAAAAGTTCTTTCTCCCCCAGAAAAATGCAGTAACGTCATTTTTCTCTGGCCCCTGGTCCCGAGATTCCTCGTGCTCCATCCCAGCACAGACTGAGGGAAGAGGCTCTGGATGCTGCTGTTCAAATTTCAGAGGAATAAACCCAGGCAGGGAAAATTCAATAATCCCAGCACTTCTCTTGTTTGTAGCTGTCCCTGGGACAGGCCCATGAAATTCAGCAGTTCTGGGGTTTGAGCAGCTTTTCCTTTATTCCTGCTCTGATTTTCACGATCCCACTTTTCCCTCTGCCGTGGGACAGAACCTCTCTGTCACCAACCCATGGCCAGGGGATGGTTCTGCCAACAAAACCTGAAATATTCCATGGAAATGAAAGAAAACTTGACCTGAATCCTCCCATCCCATTTCCCAATCTGCTCTTTTCTGGTCATTTTGGCAGAACAGGCACTCTCCAGACGTTTGGTGAACATTATATATGATAGAAGTGTGACAGTGACAGTAAAAATCCACCAGCTCCAAGGATTTCCCTTTAATTTGCATCCTAATTATTGATAAATACCATTTATATTGTAATGACTGCTTTGCTTTGAAAAGTATCACTGAGGGGGAAAAGCCATTTGACAAAAAAATATTGTGGATTTTTTCGAAAGGTTTCTTAAAGTCAGGGAAGTAAAAATTCTATTCCGGCAATTAAAAAAAAAAAAAACCTCACAAAAAAACAAACAAAGAAACGAAAAACCAAAACAACAACAAAAAATAAACCAACCAACCAAACAAACCCAAAAAACCAAAAAAAACCCCAAAAAACTGAGGGGAAAAACCCAAAGAGCAAGCAGAGAAAGTGAGAAATCTGCCAAGTTCATAAATGTGAGGGATGGAAGTGCCTGCACTGCATGAGCCCTTCCACACACACATAACATACACAAAATAGAGCAGAATAAAAAAAATAGGATTACCAGGACTTCTAACTTCAGCAGCAATGCAATAAACTCCCATTATTAATTAGCCAGGAACCAGAATATCTGGCAAAGGTGGAGCAAAATTTTCCAAATTTATAGCCATGGATGGATCTGATTGGATTGGTAATAAATATTGGTAGCAACTGGAAGAACTCCTGGCTCGTTGTGGGAGCACAGATGCAAACAGCTGAGGAACGCACTGACATCTGCCATTCATCAAAATAACAACACTGAATATTCCCATTTTATCCAGGGAGGATAAATTTCCCCTTCTAGATGAGCGTGAAAATCTAAAAAAGCCAGTTCATTTCGTTATTCCCTTACTGATGTCACAATAGCAGGAATAATTGTTATTAATAATTTTTTTAGCGTTTCATCTGCATTAACCTTCGAAAATTGAAGATTTTTTTGTGCTATGAGTTTAAAAGACTAATACTTTATTGTATAAATCTTCAGTACCTGGCCACCTAAAGATTTAACAACTTAGCTCGTTTTTTACTGTAGAAAGGAATATTTTAGTTGGCTAAAATTCCACAATGCCCCCAGTCTCACCCTGGCTAATCTGTGGTGCAGGTAATTCAGTGACCCAGTAGGTGGCTACAGAATTAACCAGCATTAATTCGTTTTTCCAGGTGGAATGGGAATCCCTATCCTTCCCTAATGCAGAAATTTCCTGGAGTTTCCCAGTTAATAGAGTGTCATCCTGCAATTAAAAGTCTGATAATTTAAAATAAAACCTTCAAATTTAAGCTCCATAGACTATGGTGCTCAATGGTTTAAAAGTTCTACTGCAATTTAAATATTTTTCAACAATTTCAATACGAGCTGGGGGTTTTTTTGTGGTTTTTTTTTTTTTGTTTGGTTTTTTTTTTTCCCCAAGAGATACAATTTGAATTCTTCTAAATTTGCTTTGAATTCTTTTAACCGAGACACGGTGTGAAACACAATCAAAGACTTCCACAAAAATAGAAACCAGGCAAAGATCATCTGCTAAAAAAGAAGCCAAAAAAAAAAAAAAACCAACCCTCTGCTGGCAACAAGACAGACGAGAGGGTTTTCTGAAGGTGGTATTCACCCTGCTTTCATGTCCTCGGGGTTGAGCTGACGAGAAAAGCCACAACTGGGAAAAAACGAGGGGGCGGAGAAGCGGTGACAAAAAAAAACAAAAACAAAAACCCCAGATGTTGCATAAACATGACTTACCTCGAGTTCAGTGTTTAAATATTTATCTTTCCAATAATCCCCAAGCAAAGTTCATTCAACCACTCCAGTTCCACGTAATTTATTTGTGGAATATGCATCAGCCCTAAATCTAATTTTGCTCTGCTTACTTTGGAGAAAGGAAATTAAAAGTGAAATAACGAAGGTGGCCTTTTATTCTTTTTTTTTTTTTTTTTTTTTTCTTTCCCAGAAACAGGCAGGAAGAGCCCTAAATCAATAAACAAGCAGCAGATGTATTTTCTCTGCTCTGTTTGGTTTGCAGAAAACACAATTTCCAGATCAAGGCAGGCAGGAGCTCCATCACCAGCGAGGTCAGCCCAGCCCTGGACCCTCAGCAGAAAACCTCCACCAGCTGCTGCCCTGGACAAACACGGGCACAATCTGGGGCACGTGGAGCCACACTTTCCACCTGGCACCTAAAAATAGGTGTAAAACCCTCTCTGCAAGGAGTGAAGTTTAATATCCCCAAGCCAAAGGGGAAGTTGGGGTGATTTGTGGTATCTTTTTCGCCAGGGCAGTGATGAAATTAAAAGTTCAAGGGGATAAAGAGAGTAGAGCTTTAATTCATTAGTGGGAGAGGAAAATGTGCCTGATCTGTGAGTCCTTGCCCCCAAATTGAAGGTTGAGGTGGTTTGAGAGCTAAGTGCCACACGGGTCCCAGGGACAACTCCAGGGACATCAGTGGGAATCGGTGCAGGATTGGGAGTTCTGAGCTCCCTTTGAGACACCTTGGAGTGCCACCAGCACCTGGAGAGGCTGGAGCTGCCCAAAGCAGCTCCCTGGAATCAGCCAAGGCTGGAGATGACCTTGGCTTAGGGAGGGACTCCACCAGGAGATCCACCTGAAACCTCTTTGTCCCCACAACTGTTTTGTGTGTCAAAAAACCCCAGTGATCCAAACCAACACACACAGAGAGCGAGCTGATGGCAGAAATCTGCTGTTTTCAAACCTGCACAGCAGGAAAACAGAAACTGCCACTGAGGAGGAAAACACAAAGTGTGACTGCAGGGAATCAATGACAGCAGCTCCCACCGACCTCTGAGAGAAACTCCGGAGACAAAAACTCGGCAGGAGCAAAAATTCCGCTTTGATTCTGGCGTGTCAGTGTTTAACTCATCCTTCCGCCGACTGCTTGGAAAACTGCTGCCTCAAAAGTCAAGTGACACCTTATAAAACAATTACCCAAACTGCTGTCACTGTAAGCTGTAAGGATTTTTTTACTGTAGTATTTCAGAGGTGACAACTATAAATACCCTCCTGTTTGAAGAAGGTTGTGGTTGATATGGAGGCACTGGAATCTAAAATCCAGGAAAGCTCACCTATTTCCTGAATTTTCCACCTGGTTGTACAGGTTTGGTGCAGGATGTGTAGTGTGACTTCATCAGGTAAACTGAAAGTGGATTTTAGAGGTAATTTCAACACCAAATGAGAACCTGGGAGGAAAGAATTGAGTCAAAGCATTGAGCAGGCAACAGATGAATGATTGGTGTGGAAAATCCTGCCTTCTACCGTGCTCAAATAAGATTCATTTGCCACAATGGAGAGAAAATCAGGTTGATGTGGATAAAACGTTGGACTCTGTGTGCTGCCAGAAGCTAAAGCACAGAGCAGGCAGCCCAGGCTGAAGACTCAAAGTGCCTGACAGCTGGGAGGGACAATGAGGTGGCTGTGGCACGTCCCAGGACAATGAAAAAACCTTGGAAAAAGCTGTTTGGACAATCCCAGTGCAGCAGGGTTCAGGGCTCCTCGACACAGCTCCCAGTGAGTGTGAACTCAAACCCACCAGGGAAACGCTGGGATGTGCTGAGTGTGCTGTGCTGCTTCCTTGGGGAGAAAAGGGCAGGAGAAAATCCCAGCACAGCCAGGCACAGGGGGTTATCCTGGAATCCTGGGGTTTCCTGCAGCCCTGGGTTATCTTGAAATCCTGGGTTATCCTGGAATTCTGGGGTTTCCTGCAGCCCTGGGTTATCTTGAAATCCTGGGTTATCCCCAGTTCTGGGTTATCCTGGAATCCTGGGTTATCCTGGAATCCTGGGGTTTCCTGCAGCCCTGGGTTATCTTGAAATCCTGGGTTATGCCCAGTTCTGGGTTATCCTGGAATCCTGGGTTTTCCTGCAGCCCGGGGTTATCCTGAAATCCTGAATTTCCTCCATTCTGGGTTATTCCCAGCCCTGGGTTCTGCTCAGCTCTGGGTTTTCCTGCAGCCAGAGGCTGAGGAGGGGATGGGCAGGGTGGGGAAGGGCAGGAGAACCCCACGGAGCAGAGCTGCCCCTCCCCACCCCAGCTCAGGGGGATTTCCCTCATTCCGCCATCACCTGGAACATCCAAAGGTCAAAATATCCCAAAGTCTGGGCTTCAGGGGAATCACCCAACAGCAGGAGCCCAGTGGATTCAGTGCAGGACTCCGGGGGTGTTAGAAGATAATCAGTGACAGTAATTAATGCCCACACTGCTTGTGGTGGATACTGATCACTGGAAAAAAATAACAATAATATCCCTGACAAACATGAGGTTCAGTTTTAGCATTTTTTGCATTCCACACGTTCAGTTGAAAGTATTCCATTCTCTTCCATATCTAGAAGATAGTGAACGACTAATTTGTAACTTGCCATAAAATCATTTTAAAATTTTGCTCTGAGCGTAATATTCTTCTGTTGATGATATCATTAATTTGATTATATGTTTAATTTGACTGTACTGGATAGAAAAGACGTCCAGAACAAGGCTGGATGTGTTGTTCTGGAGAATCCTGGACAAAATGTGCCTTAGGGACCAGTAGAGAGGAGTGTTTGCCCAACATATTTCTTTATTATCTGAATGTTGTGGATTTAATTTGATATTGAATTTGATCAAATCGCTCTATTTAGATCATCGATAAGAGCAGCCCTGCCATGTCCTATGCGAACAAATCAATGGTTCCCTATTAATTCCTTCATCCCTTCTCAGTCCTGCTGCCCTAAGTGAGGTTTGAGAATTGAGAGGAGCTGATCCCAGAGTTCCTGACACACCTGCCTGGGCTTTCCCTGAGCCTGAACTCCCTGTTCCAGCCTCCAGCCTTTTCCACCTTTCCCCTCACATAAAAGAAGCCCGTTTCTTCTAGGTAAGAGCAGAGATGTCCACAGGTCTCAATTATTTTCAGGTGTTTAGTCCTGGGCTTGGATCCAAGCTTATGAAGCCAGAACTTTAGACTGGAGAAGTGAAAAAAATCCAAGTGTCACTGCCTGAAATCAGGACATTTTGTACAGAATTCCTGGCTCAGTGTTGGGTGTGGATCTGAAGGGTAAAAACTAGACCCAGTCCTAATAATTCTGAATATTTGTGGGTTTTTTTTTTTCCTAACAGACAGAATGTGTCTTGAGGGGGATGGGAATTAAAAAGAAAAAGAATCAGAGCACTAATATTTGTATAACTGCTCAGAAATGAAATAAATCTGCTGCTGTAAAACATGAACACTTCTCTATAAAGGTAACAAGCGACTTTGGGCACACCTAAACCTCAGCCTCAACAAAATCCATTTTCATGAGCCTGATTGGGATGGTTCAGGCCATGTTAATGAATTTTCAATTCCTGGGCTTGATTCGAGTTGTGTGACAAAACCCAGAACTGTTTGAGCAGTGCTGTCCTGCATGTCAATCCAGAGATGTTCTTTATTACTCCCTAATCAAACCTCGGGTTGCTTCCTCATGAAACATTTTTTTTCTGTATAAAAAGAGGCTGCCCACAGGTCACACACACCCAGATTGCCACAGCAACCGAAGCTCTGAGGGTGAAAAGCATTTCTGAACTCTGCATTTATTACTCTGGATTCCACTTCCAACGCCAGCCAGGAAACACAGGCACAGATCTGTGCTGAGCAGGATTTGCATGAATAAGGAATGCAGGGAGAGAGCTGCGCCTCCAAAACACACCGCTGGGATGTTTCTCCTCGCTGTTCTAAATTAAATCTGCGACGAAATAATTACGTTTCAGATGCCTTTTCTTGCGGCTTTTCTTTGTAACTCGTTATTGCCTGTACCCAGCGATTGTTGGAGGCTCACAAGCGGAGCATTGAGAGGTTTCCTTTCCATGAATGAAGTTCTGTCCAGCCTGCGAACAGGGACGGCACTTCAGGAAAATGCCCACAAGTGCCGGGGAAGATCGGGGGCTGCGAATGCAAACGCAGCTTTAAGACAGCACAGCCTTGTTTACTCGCCCGAAACAAGATCGCAGGGCCGGCTTTTAAATCCCAGCTGGAAGCAAACTTACTCGAACGAGATAAAACGCTCGGAAAATCAGCTCCAGACCCGCGTAAAAAAGCTGGTTTTGTGGAAGCTTTGGGCGATTAACATTTCCACTCCCGCTCCGCCGGTTGAGCTTCTTTTGGGACGATGTCACCAATAAATGAGCGCTGGAAGTGCGGGAAGGCGGAGCCGGGGCTGGGCGCCGGGGCCATAAATAACAGGGTCCCGTGTCAGGGCGATTTGGAGGCGGCCAGCACCGGCGAGAGCATCCCCGGGAGAGGAACACCGCATCCCCGGGAGAGCAGCACCGCATCCCCGGGAGAGCAGCACCGCATCCTCGGGAGAGCATCCCCGGGCATCCCAGCGCGGCCGGGACAGCGCAGCTCCTCCAGAGCCTTTTCCCCGAGCGGAGCATGGTCCGAGCGGGCAGCGGGAGCCCCGGGAGCCCCGGGGCCCGGGGGGCAGCGCTGGTGCTGGCGCTGGCGCTGGCGCTGCCCGCCGCCGTGTCCGGCTGTAGCTGCGCGCCCGCGCACCCGCAGCAGCTGCTGTGCGATGCCGCGCTCGGTGAGTGCCGCTCTCGGGGGCTCCTCTGCAGCCGGGAATGGGGGGGAAAAGGGCAGGGAAGGGGTTCTGCACCGCGAGTTCCGCGGGGAAAAAACAGCCAGGGGATGCTCCGCTTCCCGCGCGCTGCCAGAGGGATTTGTGGTTATGGATTGCTGGGAATGCTGGGTTGGAGAGTGGCTTTTAAATTATTTATTTAATTATTTTTAAACTTATTTTTATCTATTTTATATATTATTTTACATGTTTTACATATTTTATACACATTATATATTTTATGTATTTTTATATATATTTTATATGAAGTCTATGATATATGATATATTAAATATGGAATATATGAAATATGAAATATGAAATATATAATATGTAACATATAACGTATAACATATAACATATATTATATAATATATAATATATAATATATAATATATGACATATGACATATAATATATAATATATAATATATAATATATAATATATGTTAGTTATAATTATAAGTCATATGTTAAAAGTTATAACATATATAATATATAACATATAAGTCATAAGTTTTAAGTCATAAGTTATAAGTTATATGTAATATATAACATATAAGTTATGTTATGTTTTATAGATTTTCTAGATTATCTATTATAATTTTTATCTGTTTAATACATATATTATATGCGTTCTATATTATATAGTATATATTCATAGTTTTATGTAGTTTATACATTTTATAAATTTTATCTATTTTATGGATTTTATTGATTTTATATGTAGCATATTTTTAGGTTTTAGAGATTTCATAGATTTTATAGAGTTGCATATTAGGTCCTAACTTAGAGAATACCTGAGCTTTCAAATATCTACTGCTATATAAAGAGCAGTATCTGCTATATATAAAATACTCCATCTGCTATTTATAAAATACCCTACCTAAATATGCCTGCAATGTGTAAACAGCTCATATAGATATGTTTATAGCACTTCAGGGAAAAACAAAACAAAACACAAAAAACCCCAAAGCACCACAAAATGCGAGTCCCCAGTGCTAACCTGCTGAAACTTTTGAGCTTTGCTCTGCTATTCTCTACTTTCTTTAATCTATTCTTGGTGTTTTCTGTCATTTTCTGGGGCAGGAATGTGATGGGCCCCTGATTTTCTGCAGATAAAGTGGCTACAGCAGCTCTGTGTAAACTCCCCACTTTTGGGGCAGCTGTGCCTCATGACAGCCAGGCAGCACCGTGCTTGTCAAACAACTCACAGAAAGAGCCCGAAGATCCCAAAATTCGGCTGCAGGGGGACGACAAAATGTGACATTTGGAGAAAATGTGACATTTTGCAGCCTTTTGGTTTCGTTAGCTTCCACGGGGGTGTGAGCAGTAAATGTAGAACATGAGTTTCCAAAGTGCCACGGGATTAGCATCTCTATGGGGCAGGCAATACCTTCTGCATACTGATTCATTGCTTTTATGCCCTGACAGGGAATCTTTGTGGCCACGACAAACTCTGAGCTCTGTTTGTGGCCATCAGTTAAATTGGTTTTTAATCTGCCCGTGTTTCAGCAATCTCTTTCATGGAGGTGCCTCCACCAGGCATTACACGCTTGGGGGTGTTTAAGGAGTGAAAGGGAACAAAAGTTGTGCCACAGCTGAATGTGTGTGTGCATTTAACTGTGCATGAGAAAGTGGCAGGTTTTCCACTGACCTAATGTAATTTTTTTCCAAAACGAACGATTTTACGGTACAGAGGAAACTCAAAATGTTCATCATGGGCCACCTCAATGAATATTTTCATTCACAGGGAAGCTGTTCTGGTGATACAGATTAATACTTACTCATCTCTTGGATGTGCTTTACAAATCAGAACTACATCCTGCTACTTTTAATTTAAATACTGAAGATAGTTCTACGTTACAATGTTTGGACTTGATGCTCAAGCTCTCACCCCTAGAAATATTTGTATCTAAGTAAACTTCCTCTTTTGGCTGAGGAATGTTTATGTCAAGGATCCCTTTGTTCCCTATTTACGCTTTGAAAACACCATTCCTGTGTATTATCAAAGGAGAGCTGAATTCTTCAGATCAATAGGCGCACACATATTTTTGTGTGTACATTTGCACACACGCACACAAACACACACAAAACCTGCTCTGAGCACTCGTGGCTGAATTCCTGCGCTTTGGCCACAACATTTTGCACGGAGGGAGTGAAAATCCCTGGGAAGGAGCTGGAGTGGAGCTGCCTGTCCCGTGTGAGAGGAAGCTCCAGGGAGCAGCTTGGCACAGCAGCTCCCCCAGGATGGTGCCAGCAGCTTTTGTGCCCAGGAGAGGAGCTGTGCCCGGCAGGAAGGGGCACCCTGGGCTGGAGCCCTGGCCAGGCACTGCTCACACCCTGGGAATCGGGGCTGTGCCTCCACAGCAGCCTTGGGGACACACCTGTGGCATTGGGGACACACCTGTGACCTCAAGGACCTCAGGGCCACTTGGCCCCCAGCCATGTGCTGAGAGTGTTCCAGTTCTTCAGTCATTAAATTCATTAATTCATTAGGTTCATCCAATGTAGGCATAAACTCAGCCAAGGATTTCCTAGCACGTCTCATTAAAATAAACATGTCCTTACCCAAAACTCCACAGTAAAAGCAGAGATAAAGTCCCAAATTTGCTCATGGAGCTCCCAACCATCCCATATCCTTCAGCAAGGGACACACCTGTGGCCTTGGGGACACACCTGTGGCCTTGGGGACCTCAGGGCCACCTGGCCCCCAGCCACGTGCTGAGACTGTTCCAGTTCTTCAGTCATTAAATTCATTAATTCATTAAGTTTGTTCTATGTAGTAGCCACAAACACAGCCAAGGATTTCCTTGGACTTCCTAGCACATCTCATTAAAATAAAGATGTCCTGATCCCAAAAACCTCACAGTAAAAGCAGAGATAAAGTCTCAAACTTGCTCATGGAGCTCCCAACCATCCCATATCCTTCAGCCTCTGTGTAAAGGGAATATTTTAAATTTCCTCCAGCATGACAGAGGAAATTAAATTCCTCCACCTTCGATGGAGGTGGAGGGATCTGAGTTGATGTTACCTGAGCCTCTGACTGAACGTGTGAAGCCACTCAGCAACAGCATTTTTGAGAGATCCAAGGACAAACCAGCACAGAAATTAAATAATTCTGGACAAGCTCTTCTGCTTTGCCTTTCGTTGAGGTGATTGGTGCTGTGACACTTTGTCCTTCCCTGCCAGGAAGGTTTTGTGGCTCTAAATGCCCACAGGTAGAGAACCTGAGGAAGCTGAGAGTGATCAGGGGGTGTCTGACAGAGATGGAGTCAGGGAGAGCTCCTGGTCCTGCCAAAATTCAGGGATGAGAGCAGAGCCCTGCAGGTTTTATGGGTTGGGAAGAACCGTGGGGTGTGCCAGGGTAAATCAGGAGTGCTCTGCCAGTCCTGCCATTCACCTGCCCCTGGGTTTGTTAATTTGGGGATTTTGGACAGACTGGAGACATTTCCATGAGCTTCTCAGTAGTTTTAAATTTCACTCCAGAGCGAGGTAGCTCCTGATTCACAGGGCATGCCTGGCACCATGAGATACACACATTTATACAAAAATAGAGATACATCCCAATGGTGCTGAGCCCCCTCCTAAAATGTGCTGAGTTCCTCCAGCCCCCAGAGAACACCTGTGCTTTCCCAGAGGACATTCCCTGGGAACAGAGAGCGTTAATTAAACACATTAATTATCAGTGCTGACCGCAATGCCCGGGTTTTCTCCTCACAAAAGATGTGGGGAGGAGATGCTGGATAAAAAACTCAGCAGTGAGGCCCTGGACTGCCAAGCCAATACATGAAAACCCTTTGGAAAACTGCCTTTTTTGGAGAGAAATTGCCTTTTTTGGAGAGAAACGCGAATGTAATTGAGTTTACCAGATAGTGCCAAGGTAACAGATTTCCCTTTTGCCACTGAATTTGTCATCCTGGCCTCAGTTCTGGACCAATGTGGGCTTCAAATCAGGCAATCTGGAGACAGAAATGGGGTATGGACAGCGCTGACTCCTTTCTAAAGTCTGGCACTTTAAATTCATGCTGGTTTTTCCCCTTGGGCTGTTTTTTGGACAGGAGGAGAAATATGTAAATACTTCACATTTCTTAGCTGTGTAACACCAGTTCCCTTCAAAGCTGCTTAAACTGTCTTATTATTGTTTTTTTCTTAAAAATATATTGAAAATTGTATTTTTTACTGAATAGCAGTGACTAACAGGTCTTGAATACATATATATACATATATATATATAAATAAATAACTTCAGAAAACAGTTCTGCAGCTTTGGAGAAAAGAGTGGCACATTTCAAAACAGGATGGAAACTTTACAGCCGGAGCTTGGCAGAATTTTCAGCCCATTAAAATCTCCCAAGATCACCGAGATCAAGCATTGTAAAGATGTGCCAGATGATATATTAAATTTTAATCACATTTAAGCACAACAATTGCCCTTAAATGCGCCAGAGTTAAGTTTTCAGAGCCAGCTCTTCTGGGAGAAAATCGCAACGCGCTATTTCTTTATTACTGAGTTTCAAACGAAAACTTTCATGGCTCAGGGTCCCACGATTTTACCTCTCTTCTGTGCAATATCCAGTTTGGTGATGGGATGGATTAATTTGCTTATGATTAGGTGGGAAGTAATTTTTGCCAAGTGGGAAAAATCAGCTTTGGGGACTGCACTGGAAATGGGGATGGTGCTGCTTCTGAGTGAGGAGAGGAAGGGTGACCAGTGAAATCCGGAGTTTTATCATTATTTTATTGTGTTGTCTCACTGCCACGGGGCAGTGGGGCTGGGCAGGTCTGGTCCCTGCATATCCAGACCCTTCAGGGGGGTTTGATCCCAAATTTAGCAGTGGTGCCGTTGCCCTTTGTGTCTTTGGGGGCACAGTGTCCACCCAAGCAGTGCCAACCCCCCCAGGGGACAGTGCTGTGACAAACCTCAGCTCTCTGTGAAGGTTTTTGTGAATCCTGTTCAAAATCTGGGCTCTTGATGCTGTTCCTTGGGCAAGACAGCTCCTGGCAGGATCCTGGGTCAGGGGAGATGATTCCAGACACCCCCTGAGCTGGGCTCACGGAATCCTGGAATTCCTACAGCCTTTTGGTCTTCTCCAGAGCATGGAAAACTCATTTCTGTCCCTGCCCTGCAGAGCAGAGGCAGATCCCAGTGCTTTACAGCACCTCCCTCCCCTGGGGTGCAATAATCCACATTTCAGAGTCCCTGCCCAGGAAGGGATCGTGCAGCTGCCACCCCTCAGGGTCACCCCCAGGAGTGCAAGCTGAAATTGTGCCCCCAGAATTGGGAATTGGATGGCACAAATGCTGCTCTGGGCTCGTGCTGTTCCAGTTCTGTCCCAAAGATCGGGCACAAAACCACCTGAGGGTGGTTCTTGCAAGGATTTTTGTGGGGAGGCAGCATTGGAGGAGAGTGCTGCCAGTTTTACACCTGCAGAAGCAATGAATCCTCTTAAAACAATCTAAAATTATATTCACTTCGAAACTAAGGGAATAGGAAGGATAAGACCTACAAATAACCCTACAGGGACTTGAGGGTTTGAGATAGGAGCAAACACTTTGGGAACTTAAAAAAATCCATGGAAAGTTCATTTCATAACTCACTTCTCAGTGCTGAGTTCAAGACTTGAATCCCACTGCCAACCTCAGGCAACTCTAAGAAATGATTCCCAATATTCTGTGGGTGAGTGCTCTTCAGAACTCTGCCACTTCTGCCTGAAAATGGGGCTCAGAATGGGAAAACCCAGATGTTCCCCTTCCCTCGGCTGGCTGGATTGTCGTGGCAGTGTTCCCAACTCTTCGAAGTCGTGGCTGTAAAAATGAGGTGGCACCAGAAAACTGCACAACAGGATGGGATTGGAAGGAGCCAAACCCACTGAGCACAACGTTCCTGTCAATTAGAACACAGCTGAAAACTGTAGCATAATTTATCTTTAGTGAAACAAAAAAAAACCCCAACCAACCCAGAGCTGGCTGTTGGGTAGCAAAATCAAATTTCAGAAGAATTGTGCTGGTTGCCTGATTTAGAAGTAACTCTTGTTGCTGAGTGTGCTCTAAATTCAGGAGAAGAAAACTGAAAAACTGAGATACTTTTATTTAAAATAATTTGTCGTAATTCCGGGAAACTAAGCCCCATCGTTTCAAAAACGCTGTTCTACACACACTGAGGGGAGAAACAAAACTCAGACTCGGAAACAAAGATGAAATAATATAAAACAGAGCCCACGAAAGGCTGCCAAACTCTTAATCCTATTAATGTGCCAGCTTTAATCCCAACCTTCCTCATTAAAAACGATCTCAGCCATGCAGGGTTCCTTGCGCCCCCAGGAATGGAAATCCACAATAACGTCATGGATGTGGTTCTGCAGCCCTTGGAGCAGAAAGGGAGTGTTATTCTCCAGCTGAAATCGGGCAGATGCTGATTGCCACTCCAATGATGTGGTATCTGAGGCTGGTGAGGCACAGAGAAATGTTCCTGCTAACAGGAGGAGCAGCTGGGAAAATAAAGCTGACCTTGAACAGCATTAGGAAATCGGGGTGGTTTTTAGGTGATATTTAAGTTAAAAGAATCCTACACTTCTGTTAAAAATACGCTTGTCATTCCTGTTGGAAAGTTTATAAAAATGAGATTGTAAAACCTCACTGTCATAAATTGAATGTATTCTTCTAATTAAAAAAAAAAATAAAACAAAACAAAAACAAACACCAAAACCACAAAATCTTCTGGTTTAACAAGGAAGCCAAACCCAGTCAAATCCTGCCTTCAACACGAGGAATTTTTGCATCCTGAGCCAAAAACACAGAGATGCACAAAATCCTGACCTACCTGAGAGTTCCTAATGAGCTCAAACATTGGCCTGAACTGGAAATGCAGTTTGGATGCAGACTGGAACAGGTCTGTGTTAATAAAACCCTGCAGAGAAACCAAACTCTGCACAGCGTTTACACTGTGAGAAACAGTGCAGTGCAAATTAATGTCCATATCAAACGGTAATTAGAGAATCCTCAAAAACTGATTTGCTTTATCAACTTGGAGAGTATTTGTGGGGTTTTCAGTGTTCAAAAGTTTCTGTGGAGTTTTAGTCCAAGTCACGAACTTCACTGTAAGGCTTTGATTTCTCAGTTACAGATTTGATTGTCTCACCACCCTTATCTTCTCGTGCACTAGAAGATCCTCTCTTTTCTGGACTCAGAGTAGAGAAAAATGAAGGCAATTTTAAGTGGGAAAAGGACAAAAATTATTGGCATTTTCATGAGGGTGTAGTTGGCAAACCCCTCAGCGTGAGCAGCTAAACTCCGAATATTTGCTGTTCAGGGACTTGCTTTGGAAAGGTCTGAAACAGTTCAGGTTCAAGGCAATTTATTGAGCCATGAAATCACCCTGGCAGGGAGGGTTGCTCACGGCAGAAATGGTTCCTGCTCCCAGGGATCCATGGAATACCCACAGACATTCCCAGAGATTTTAAATGACTGACACTGCCACTCCTGTTGGAAGCCCAATCAAACACTGAAACACTGAGAAAACAAACCCTTCATTCTCCTCAGAATCATCTCTAAAATGATCTGCTTTAAAAATGTCAGAGTGTGTGTGTAAAGGTACACATTGGGTATTAAATTCCTCCTTTTCAAACATTATTTTATGTCAGTGAGTCAATAACTTTGGCCTCTTTGGGGAGCATCAGTGATACCTGTGAGCTTCAATCAGAGTTGCAATCTCTGTTACCAACGCTCCTTCCTTCCTTCCTCTCATATGTATCCTAAGAAATTACAATGTTTTCTGTATAAAGGAATATTTAAGCTAATTTGCTCTCTTGGTTGGTGAGAATCAAAGCTTTACCATCAGCAAATATAGCAAACAAATCTCTGACACCACTGACCAATCCATGTTTAGTCAAAAATAAAACAGGGAAAGGGAGAGTGGCAGTGCTGGACAGATGGGACAGTTGCTGTAAATCACGGAGGAAGATTTTACGACCTCTTGTAGATTTTAGAGGTTTTGTGAGCAATATAAATCAGCAGGCAATAGACCATGTTTAATTTAGAATTCTGTCCAAGGTGTCTATTCTACCTCCTCCATCCTGTGCAGAGTTGTTCTAAGGGGGATCATTAATTTTGCTCTGATGTGACAAATTCTGTGCAGATTCCTCTTGTTTTTTGAGGTTGATCGTTCACCCTCCTTGCTTGCTGGCTCTGTTCCCCCTCTGCAAGAAAAGTCAAGCGTCTCAGATGCCTAGTTCCCTACCTAAAGAATATTTCTGTCACATCTGTGTCCTCCTGGAACCAAAGTGTTCCACACTGTTCTCGGCTTCCTTGGCAGCTCTGATGGAATTCTGTGCCATTATTCTCCTCCAAGATACCAAGAGTGGACCATAATTTACTGGCTTCAGCTTCCGTGCCCTCCAGGCACAAAGAAAATCAATGAAATAATGTGCTCACACCTTCTCTCCAGAGATTTTCTTGGACTCCTTGCATTATTTTACCACAACTTGACTTTAGTAGGTGGGGTTGTGCTCACAAACTTTAAGTTATTTTGCTTTCTGGTTGCTCACATTTAAATTCTTGGCCAGTTCCAGATGCCTGACTCCAGGTGGAGGCAGATGTGAGGTGTTTGCTGGCCAGGCTGCACCCAGACATTCCCCTGGAGCGTGAATTCCCCATGAGTTCCAACCCTCTTCTGGGATTTCCAGCCTCATCTCTGGTCTCACCCTGAACCCTCTGAGCTCACCCACTGCCCAAAATGAAGATGGGCACTGCTGAACATCTCATCATCACACTTGTCCCCAGGCTTCTCTTACAGAATACAGATTTGAGCACTTGTGGTGACGGGGTGTTGATAAAAACCCCTTCCTTCCTAATCCCACAGCAACCCCCTGAAGGAAATCACCCTCTCCCCCGTGCTTGAGAAAATTTAATGGAAAACTCTTTGTTCTAAGTTTTGTTCTCCTGGCACAACCAGCACTGCACTGGGTTATTTCTAAGTGGTTTATCCCAATATTCAAATGAAAATCATCATTATTACACCGCTGGTTAGTTAATGCAGCAGTTCTGGAAGCTTCCCTTATGTGACTGCAAAATAAATTAGGATCTATAAAATAGGAAATGTAGAGGGTGATACAATTATTTAAATAGGAGTTCTTAAAAATAGACAGGCCCATCTTTATCAGGTGGTGTAAAATTGCAAGAATTGCCTCAGGTGAACTGAGAATGGATTTCAATTTTGCTGCAGGCAGCTAAGAAAGCAGAATAAAGGAAAACCAACACACCTGGAAGTAACCCCAGCCTGTCACCCCGGGGACAGGGACAGTTCCAGAGCCACTTCAGCTCTTTCCTGCTTTATTCTAATATTACTCTAATCTATTCTAGTATTCTAAACTCTATTTTATGATTCTAAATCACTGAACCTGAAGCTTGACCTTTACAGATCCAAACCTCTCCTGTGGACTCCTCTGCAGGTCCTTCTGACAAATTCTTTCAGAAGAATTCAGAAATTCAGACAAACCCAAGACACCTCAGAGCCCATGTCGTGTTCCAGCCACGTTTGAGCAGCCTGGGATCAGAACTGCTGCAGTGCAGGAAAGGGAAAATGGACCAAGAATTATTGGGATTCCTCTGGATATGTCAAAACAGGGTCGGAACTCACTAAAGTGCTGCAACGAGGCAAAATCCTCATTTTCCTTTCAATAACTTCTTCAGAAAAAAACCAAAAAATAGTCTACATATGGACTTTTGAGGAAATAAAAGCCCTCTTCTCCCCCACCTCCCCAGAACCCATCACTTTTGGACAAAAAGATTTTTTGAATGGAGTTTGCATAGACTCAAGGTCTCTGTGTTTGGGGCTCCAGCAGTTGTCACTGTGGGATTTTCCTTTTACCAAAATTCTAGGAATTCGAGACATTTATGGAGCAAGTTTTAAGCTCCTGCACCCCAGAGAGGGAGAAAGGTCTGATAGATAATAAATAGATGATAGAAGTTTGAATTAATCTTGCAGCAGAAGAGTGAGCAGAAAGAGCTGCATGCTGTGTATGAAAGTGCTTTCCTTTTGGTGAAAGGGCAGATTTTTATAGAGAGAAGTTAATTTGATTATAAAGGCCTTCCAAATAATGCACATCCATACTCTGTGCCCACAGCTCTGCTGCATTTCACACTGCACACCCTGACTGAGGTGGTATTTCAGAAAAGCACTTTTTGGGTGCTTTTAATCTCTGTTTTGGGTGCCATCCTGAGTCCAACCACGGGGCAGCCACACATTTTCATTCAGCTCCCTCTCCCTGTGCCTTTTATTCCTTCTTCTTGCAAGAGCAGGAGTATCTCAGAACAGCTCGACTGAAGTGTCAGATATTAAAGAGACAGGTGGAAAGAAAGACTCAAAATGGTTTTTTTGCATTTTAGGTAATTAAATGAAAGAGCTAAATTGCGGCTTTAAAATATAAGAAAAAAAAAAAGAGCTTCACGAGTCTTGATAAACTTTTAGGAGTTTACATCTTTTCCTGTCAGCATAGTTTTTAAAGTCTCAGTTCAAGGTTTTTGGGGCAAAGCTGATTGTGATTATGAACTGGTGAATAGGAACGAAACTTTCCTGATTTCTTGAGAAGAAAACGGCCTATTCTATTCTATTCTATATTATTCTATTCTATTCTATTCTATTCTATTCTATTCTATTCTATTCTATTCTATTCTATTCTATTCTATTCTATTCCATTCCATTCCATTCCATTCCATTCCATTCCATTCCATTCCATTCCATTCCATTCAATTCTATTCCCAGAGCTGTGGTGTAGCCTGTAAAAAACCTAAAGTGAACTGGAGGCACAACTGAAACACAGATTCTTCCTCAATATGCCAACATATATTTATCTATTTCTTTACCTATTTATCTATTTGTCTTTTTATATTTTTATAACAAGAATGCACATAAGGATTTATATATAATATGTAATTTCTTGTTCTTATGTCCAGCAGTATCTTAAATATCTTCCCAGATGATTATTTTTCACTATGCACTTGCTGGTACTTAGCAGATGGTGGAGGAAAAGACCTCATTTGTTCAGTTTTTTTACCTTCTCCTTTACCTCCTGCTTTTTAGGATTAAAAAGTTTATCTGGGGACTAAACCCCAACTTGCTTTCCTTTTTTGAAGGAGTAGTAAAATTGATTATTTTAGCTGAGTAAAGTTGCCTGTCTTCAAACACTTGGATGGTGAAAAGTAGCTTGAGGATAATCTCACCACTTAAATCCAGTAATATTATATAAAATATTAAATGCTGTAATAGAATGTATTATTTAATAACACCAGCTTGAGACAATGAGAGTAATTCTTCACTCAACAGTTTTCCCTCAGTTACTGCCTCAGAAATGACTCAGAGTCTAAAAAGGACAGGAATTTTAGGGAACAGATGAATTTCAAGGATTTGGTTTATCCAGATTCCATCCGTATCTGTGCCTTGGGATGGGCCCTGCAGTGATTGCTCAGTTCTCTGTGTCTTCTCTCCCTTCCTATTTCATTTTTTTTGTCTCTGTGGTGGAGTAAAATCCATCTCACGGCAGGGAATTTCCTCAGAGTAAGGAAATGTACTCAGAATAAAAGTAATTCCTCATGATCACAAAAATCTCTAACACACAAGGTGATGGCACAGCTTATTTGCAGGTATTAATTAGTGTAGCTAATTTCAGAAGGAAATTACCCAGCTATGGGAAAGATTAATGCCCAACTTTCTACCCTTATTGCATATAAACACTTCTGTGTTGTACAAACCCTGACACTTTTCTCCTGACTGTATAAACACAAATACCTCAAACAACAAACTAAATTTGTTCTGTGTTTTACCCAGTTAAAACGATCTTCTAGTGATTCACAGATGGTTGGGAGAGGTTCATTATTGTCCAGGAAAGAAGGAGTAAATACATTCTTAACACATTTCTAACCCTGAGTGCCCAAGGGCTGAGCATTGTCCTCCTGTACCTCAAACTCATTTCCTTTCAGTTCAGTCACCTGAGAGAACCTCCAGCTGCAAAGTGAGGATAAAAAAATGACATTTTGATCAAAGTTGAGCCCACAGAAAAGCTCCACCTTCCTAGTGAAATAATGAAGCCTGTATTTTTAGTGCAGAACAAGTCCGAGGCGTTTGGAATCACTGGCGCTGAAACGCGAAATCCGCGCCTATGCATCCCAGAGATTCCAAATTCCCCACAAGGAAGCAATAACAGCTGAAATGACATTATTTCTGAACAACCAGGGGCTGTTCTCCTTCCCCCAGAGAGGCCAAGCCAGCCGTGGAACGCTTGAAACCATGGCCTGGAAAGAAGTGCAGAGTTGGAGGAATCCTGAGCCCCGCGAACCACCGCGAGCGAGCGAGGAGAGGGAGATGCCCAGGAATGCTCCAGCAGGAAGTGCTTGTGGTTAAAACCAGGAGCAGCCACATGAATCAGAGGCCTGAGGAGACAGCCAGACGACACTGATGGCAAAAAAAAAAAATCAATGCGCCGAAAAAATAAAAATTATTTCGCCGAGGAGAATTAAAAAGGCGTCAAAAGATCTCCGTGCGTTGGAATCTGGTTTCGGGAGGAGAGAAGGGTGAAACCCAAATAGCTGAAAGTTTAGACAATTAAACTTCCATAGTGTTCAAAAAAAGAACACCTCAATTTGTCCTCCTTTGCCATCTGGAAGCTCTCTGTTAAACAAACAAAGGAGTGAAACACACGCGTCACAAAAATACTTCTCGTTTTCATCCACACACCCACGGAAAGATCTCCTGATGGCAAACCCCAGCACGCTGCACCTTCAGCCTTGCACAACTCCATGGAGACCCCTGGAGCTATCAGGGATTATCTGTAACCTTCCCCTCATGTGCCAACAAGCAGAATTGCATAAAAATATGGAAATGCACCATGTTCCAGCATTAAACATGTGGGGAAAGTCGTTTTAATCTGAGTAGGCAGGGAAAAATTTCCTGCACATGAACCACGTTATGGCACTGGGAAAATAACGTTGTTTCATCAGCCCTTTCCCTCAGAATTGAACAGATTCTTTAATGAGAAATCCTTTTTATTTTTTTAGGGGGTGATGATGCAGAGGAGAGCATCTCAAAACAAACCACCACCATCCCAATTTGTCCCTGCCAGCAGGGCAGAGCACACACAATCCGCATTGTTTTTTTCCCCGGCAGGAGATCAGACACACGGTTAATTTGTGGGATTGCTCACATCTGCAGTGATTAAAGAGATGCTGCCACTTTCCAGGTGAAATGAGGAATTTGCTGCTCATATTTAAAAAAATCTCTTTCCTCCCAAGAAGACTAAAATGCTCCTCAAGAAGGGTTTAATGGCTCGGGAGGAGGGAGCATCCTGCTGGAGCTTGGAAGCAACACGTTGATTATTCCATCCAGTTTGCTGGGCTAATTAGTGAGAAAATGGGAATTGCCCAGGGTTAGGTGGGCCTGACCTCCACCTGGCTGGGTTTCCTATTCCTTTCTTTAGTTACGATGTTAAATATGATAAAAATGGTTCAGTCTAGTTTAAAAATGGGGGTTTGGGGGAGGGCAACACGTGATTTTGATGTCACAAAACTTTGCTCTGCTCTGGCTTTGCGGCAGAGACTGTTCTAACCCAGGAACTGCATCAGTGCCCATCCAGAATGGGGCAAAAATTAGGACTCTCACTAATTTTGGGGGCTAAAATCCCCAGAGGAATTTTGGCCAAGCACCATGTTCTTAGAACCACAGTGCCAAAGAGTCCCTGGTGTATTTTAACCGTCACACACAGGAGAGATGCCTCGAAGAAAGAGAGGGGGAAAGAATCCATCTCTTCTTTCTTAAAATCTCCCACTCTCCTTGATTAAAAAACAGGAAATAAATTAACCTCATCCAAACAGGAAGTGACTGATTTTTACAGGTTAACACAACTAAGCCTCAGAAAAGTGAACATAAGATTATTCTTCTCATTTCATGCATGAAATCAATGCTTTCATCTTGCCTGGCTTTCAGGAGCTTACTTCAAGTCTATTTATTTGATCAACAATTCTGTCATCAACAGAAGTGTCCCTCTCCTCTGCTCACTGATTATAATGATGGGTATTTTGTCAAATTTCAGGGGATTCGAGTCTTCCTGAGATTTTGATGGACACTCTTTGTCAAAACTGAGTGGTAACATCAATCAGGTTTCCAGATTCTTGGGAATTCAGATTTACATCACAGACAGCCCACTGACTTTTGTTTTCAGGAGCTCAGCTGGCGTTCTTATGGCAAAAATCTCTAAAATCTGCTTGTGGCTGGAGTGTCAGAACAATGCTGAAATCTCTCGATATAATGTTCATTTTTGCTTGTAAAATTGGGCATCTGCTCATTTGCATTTAAATCTCCTTCTCTCTCTCTCTCTCTCTCTCTCTCTCGCAGTGATCCGAGCAAAAATCTCCAGTGAGAAGGTGGTTCCTGCCAGTGATGATCCCCTCGACACCCACAAAATGATCCGGTACGAAATCAAACAAATAAAGGTACATGGAACCACTCAGCTTTTTTGAAGTTCAATGCTGATAACCTCTGCATATTTCAGCCCGAATATGTGAAATAATTTAGCCCCAAAATGCTGGGAAAGCTGGAAAAGGCTCCAGCTGCCCCCCACCGTCAGACCCAGCTGAACTACACTGAATAAATCACAGGAGGGGTTCAAAAAAGGGAAAGAAAAAAAGAAAAGGGAAGGAAGCTGCCCTGACGTTCAGGAGGGTTTTGTTAAATAATGATATTTTGATGAGGAATTTTGTTATTCCTGATTTTGAAGGTGCCAAAAAAGGCAGTTCATTCTGTGAGTGGTGTCAGCACACACCTGGTTTTGGGGGGATTCCTGATCACCTGTGCTCTGGTGGCGTGGCAGCTCTGCACCAGCCAAACTCCCCAAAGAGAGGGGAGCACTTCCAGCTGAGAGAGCAAACCCTTTGTCCATTGTGAACGGGGATATTTGCCCTCGTGTTCACACAAACAAAAATCCGTTTGTGTGAAGGTTGCTGGGGAAGCAAACAGCCAAGGACACAGATTCAGAACCTCACAGGGTTTTTCCCACTGGTTGCTCAGCTCCAACAAGGAGATAAATTCATTAATACAATTTAAGAGACAGGGCTTGAGCCCATTGAAGTCACTCTAAAATTCTCACTGATGTTAAAATGATCTCGATTTGCCTTTTTCTGGAATACACAAGAAATAGGTGTAAATTCTAAATTAAAATGTGGGAGTGTGCACAGGTGAGGTGGGTTGGCTGCTTTTCAAGGTAGTTTCATCTCTCATTTTTCACTGAATATTAATTTATAATCTTTGCGCTTTTACATTTACTGGGAACACTAAAGAAGATCATAATGCACGGCTACATGCTTTTAAAAAACCCCCAGTCATTCAAGTTGTATCCACTGATCCAATTTCCTCACAGGGGTTTGAGTAGGAAGAATCTTTGGTAAGCAAGAATATCTCAAAGTATTCACAAGGATGGGTGTCACACATGATTTCTGTTAAGGTTTTATAGCAATTTCAACAAGCCAGGCTCTACCTGGCTAAAACAAACCCCAAAGTTCTGCCACCTTCTTAAAGATTAAGGATATATCCAAATGTTTCTTTCCATAAATCAGGGATATATTCGAATGTTTCT
>VZSR01000223.1:1655837-1667245 GCA_013398615.1 Brachypodius melanocephalos
ATTTCATGAAGTGTAGAGGACAAGTCCAGCCTTTGGTGTTTTCTCCCATTAATTCAGAGTTTGGAGCCTTCTTTAAAGAGAACTCGCCCTGTATCTCTTCCAGGTCTTGTTTGCAACTGTTTTTTCACGTTTGTTTTCCACTCCTGACTCTCTGTCTGTGATCACTTTCAGATGTTTAAAGGATTTGAAAAGCTCAAGGATGTGCAGTATGTCTACACCCCCTTCGATTCATCACTCTGTGGAGTGAAGCTAGAAGCCAACAACAAAAAACAGTATCTTCTAACAGGTAAAATGGAGCAGAATTAATGCACCTGGAAATTCAGAAATAGCTGCTTAAAGTGAATAAAATAAGTGAATAAATAAAATAAAATGTGCTAAAAAGGAATGCACTTCTGTACTAAACACGATGGGATGTAAAAGCTGTGTTCAGCTGTAGTTATAGCCTGATCTTACACGTTTTCCACCCTTCCTGCAGCACTCTTTGAGCAGTTCCAAAGGAAGTGAAGGTAAATAATGATATAATCAGTAAACAGGAGGAGTTTTGATTCAGGTTTTGCCACTATTATTTGATTAAAACCAGCAGTACTGATTTTCCCAAGAATGCATAATGAGCAAACACGTGCTCGTGTATCTGCAGGTCTGGGGTTCCAACTAACTACAGATTTTTTTAGACACGCTTAAAATCCAATTTAACTGAGTTTGCATCCATCCCTTGCTGGCAGATTATCAACACCTTTAGAAAAATATCCTTCTTCAATCTCTTACATCCACACAGCATGCAATGAGGAGAATATTCTCTCTGTCATAACAAAAATAATTTAAAAAAATTAAAGAATGACTAATTTGGTGCAATTAGTTAAAACCTCGAGGTGTTCTTACACTTCTAATATTTAAAAAAACACTTTTCTTGCTTTGATTTTTTTGTGTTTTCCACGCTGCAGGCCAAATTTTAAGTGATGGCAAAGTGCTGATCCACTTGTGCAACTACATTGAGCCGTGGGATGATTTATCCTTGTCCCAGAAGAAGAGCCTGAACCAGAGGTACCAGATGGGCTGTGGCTGCAAGGTGAGTGCACAGCAGATAAATGTCAATTTATTTCTATTTTGGAGAATAAATCCTGGTTCAGATGAAGCTGCAAGGTGAGTGCAGAGCAGATAAATGTAAATAAAGAGAGTTCATTTGTATTTTTGACAATAAACCCCAATTCAAAGGTAGCTGCAAGATGAGTGCAGAGCAGATAAATGTCAATAAATGTTGTTTATTCACATTTTTGACAATAAACCCCAGCACAAGGAGGCTGCAAGGTGACAGCAGAGCAGATAAATGTAAATAAACACCATTTATTCACATTTTTGAGAATAAGCCCCAGGTCAAAGGAGCTGCAAGGTGAGTGCAGAGCAGATAAATGTCAATAAACACCGTTACGGTGGATAAATGTAAATAAACATTGTTTATTCACATTTTTAAGAACAAACCCCATTCAAAAGGAAGCTGCAAAGTGAGTGCAGAATGGATAAATGCAAATAAACACCGTTTACTTGTATTTTTGAGAATAAACCCCAGGTCAAAGGAGGCCGCAAGGGGAGTGCAGAGCAGACAAACGTCAATAAAGACCTCTGTGGTGGATAAATGTAAATAAACACCATTCGCTTGTATTTTTGAGGATAAACCTCAGTTAAAAGGAAGCTGCAAGGTGAGCGCAGAGCAGATAAATGTCAATAAATGTAGCTTATTTGTACTTTTAAGACTAAACCCCAATTCAAAGAAAGCCGCAAGGTGAGCGCAGAGCAGATAAACGTCACCAAACACCGCTGCGGCGGATAACCGCCAATAAACGCCAATAAACGCCGTTTATTCCCATTTTTGAGAACAAACCCCAGCCCGGAGGAGGCTGCAGGGTGCTGAAGGCTCTCTCTGCCCCCAGATCACCACGTGCTACATGGTGCCCTGCTCCATCACGGCCCCCAACGAGTGCCTGTGGACGGACTGGCTGATCGAGAGGCGGCTCTACGGGCACCAGGCGCGGCACTACGCCTGCATCAAGAGGAGCGACGGCACCTGCAGCTGGTACCGGGGAGGGCCACCCCCTGAGAAGGAATTCATCGACATCAGTGAGCCTTGAAGAGCTCGCTTTTCCCAAAAACACAGCCCTGGGAGGCTCCTTCCTCCCGCCCCTGGCACAGCTTTGAGCTGCCTCGTGTTTCCTTGCTTAGAAACAAACACCAGTTTGTCCCCAAAGTGTCCGTGGGGCTGGCACTGGGGCAGGACGAGGGACAAACCTTTCTGGAGGCACCTGCTGTGTGCTCTGTTATGCTTTGCACAGAGGGCTGACAATTGTCCTTCAAGGTGTAACAAATTCCCTTTTTTTTTTTTTTTTTTTTTTTTTTTTGCCAATATGAATGTACATGAGCAAAAGAGTTGCCAGAATTTTGCCCCTCACCCCCTTGTTTGATAACCTGCAGATTAAAGGGCTCCCTGTGTTTTATTCCAAAATCTTTCCAATGAACTACAGAATGTTTTATAGAACTATTTTTTTTTTTTTAATTTTTTTTTCTGTATGAAAGTCTTGGATACGGAAGAATTATTGTACAGTGTATATGTAAAGTATTATAACAATGTGCTATTAAAAAAAAAAAAGAAAAATATTTACAAATATTTCCTTATCTGTTGAAATGAGTCGAACACTTCTGTGATTAAAACAATCTGTGCTCCACATTTTGTACGTTCCTTTATCCACAGAGTTGAAACTTCCATTGATTACTGAATTAAGAACCAGCCTTGATAATCAAAGCCCCCTTCCCAAGTCAACATTCCTAATGGACTAACCACAGCCTGCTGAAGGAAAAGCCAGATTTTTAATCCATGGGTTAAAGCGTTAATCCATGGATTTCGGCATTCCAGGGAACAAATTCCAAGCCCGAAGGATGACAGGCTAAAACTGCTCAGAACTAGAAAAACCACATCCATGCTCAGGGCAGCTGCAGATCTTAACACCTGCCTAAATACACCACCAGGTATTTGTACCCCAGCACTGCCAGAGCTTCAGGAACTCATGTGAAAATCCACACAATAAATATTGCATCTGCAATGATTTCTGGAAGCTCTCAGGTATTTGACCCTGTTTAATGAGATTTAATTGTTTTTCACTCACAAACACCCACCATAGTCTGTCAGTGAGTTTGACTACTTGTGAACTCTTCAATTGATGGCTGGAGTTAGTAACTAATCCCTCACACACGTATTTGAGTTTATAAAAGTAATTCAATTCACAGTGGTGAAACTTTGGGAAGTGTAAATGCCAAAGTTCAGACTATTTATGCCCCAGCAAAAAGGGGGAGAGCCCTCAGGCAGGATGGGAATCTCCAGTAGCTGCCTTTTCTGACAGATTTTACTGTCTAAAGGACAGGTTTGGAAACACCCTTCTAAAAAAGATTTACTTTTTCTGTGACTGAATTTGTACATTCCCAGTGAAACGCAAATGGTGGAAGGCCAACAGGAAAACATGTCATCATTCCTTTGAGGAACACGTGTCCCATAATGGATAACAGCCAATGTTTCACGTTTGATTTACTATAAATCAGTCTGCCTCTTTTAATTTACAACCCTGAATTAAAACCATTATCTATGTGCTGCCAAATGTAAAGCTCAGCTTATTTTCTGCTTTACTCAAGACAAACCAAAAATTTCCTAAACACTAACAGTTTGGACTATAGACTTACATAAATGAAACAAAAAGAATAAAAAGCTATATTTCTTCCAAGAAAAAAAATTGATATTGCCTTCTCTGTGCACCTTGCACAAAGAAACGCTTTCTCTGATATTTCTGGACAGACTGTCATACAAATTGCATGTCACAATTAGTTTTAAAAACATTTTCTATTTGTCCTGCTATAAAATATCCCACACGAGGTGTTTCACAGTTAAGGTCTGTCTACTTTGATTTCTGGCTGAGCAGAAATCTGCCCAAACTTCCCACAATGGATGGTACAAAGAATTTTTTATTTTTTCCCCCCTCATATCAATAAATGTGGCAAGAAAAGCTTTACAAAAACCTGGCTCAGAATGAGATTTTATTACCCCTGAGGAAGATTCTCAAAAGGCTTGATTACAGCGTGGCATCCTGAATACGTTATTTCAATATCAGGATTTTTACTGTAGTGGCATTGATACCTTACCAACAGCAGATTCTTTCTACAACATTTTCTTTTTCCTTCTTGAAACTGTGTCTGTGTTACATGAGAGGGCAGAGCAGAAATACAGCCTGGCACAACATTTGAGTTTAATTTGAAAATGGCTCACGTGACTTTTGATAAAAGAAGAGAGGAGGGAAGGCTGTACAGGTGAAAATGGAAAAAAAAAAATCACCACCTGGAATATTGCTAGTGCTTCCTCCACGTCCCAGTTCAGTTTTAATTAAATTGTTCAGCAATTAGGTTGAAAAAAAAAAGCCGTGTTGTTTTTGCAGAGAACAGAAGAGGTGGGAAAGCAGTGAAATAAAGGGAACTAATTAGTGAGGGAAAGGCTGTGGGTATGACTCAACCAGCAACGGGTTCAAAAGCCTCACAGCGTTTTTTGTAATCAGTCTGGGATGAATGTTTCTGTTTCAAAAAGTGTTTCATTAAAGCAGCTCCGTTTTTTACACAAAAGAATGGCATCTTTGTTTATTTACCTTGCGTTGCCTAAAGCCTGGGCACAAACCACCAGCAGAGGATGAAAGGAGCACCTCTGGCACGCTCAGTTGACCCTCAATTCCCAGAGATTTGGGGTTTTTTCCCCCTCCCCATGTCCCCCCTGAGCTGGTTTTGCACTGGAGATGGGGACAGCTCCAGGTTCCCATTTGGACAATAAAAACGGAAGGAGGAAAGGCAAGAAGAACACCAAAACCACATTTAAACTGTAACTGCCAAATTCTGCATCAACAAATGCAGACAAGGCCAGCTGCTGATAAAAAGTGTTGAAAACCCCAAAGAAAATAACATGGTGTGATTTCAGTGCAGCACCAGAAGGCTCTGATTTCCAGATCATCTCACACCCACTCTCAACAAAATTCAAACAAAACCTTGTCTTGTATCACACTGCCTGATGATTTCCCAAGCCACAGAGTTCCAGATACTTTCTTGAGGAGGAATAAAACCAAACAAATGAGGAATAAATAAAACCAACCAAACAGGCAGCTATCGCAGCAGCTCTGAGTGGCAATGCAATACCCAAATGGATTCATTTTCTCTAGATCAACATTCATTACCACGGAAATGTGTAAAAAACAATTACTTGGCTGTGGAGAACAGCATCCAAAACATTCAAACAAAAGAGAAATAACTTACAAGTTCTGACTTTAATGAGCAATGTAGAGGAATGAAGACAGGGAAAACCACTCACAGGGTTGCTAAGCTCAGAAAAATATTCCCTATCGACTTAGAAGTCTGACACATTAGTTCTTGCCCCAAAATGAAATGTTCTTTGTCTCTATGGACTGCAGTTTAGCAATGCACCCCAAAGTCCTGCTTTCTTCAGTAAAATTACAGCCAATCTCAAGTTTGAAGGACCCCTTAAGGGTCGTTGTGTCCCACTCCTTGTCCCTCACTGCTGCCTAAAATTAACCACACCCTAAAGCATCATCCTGGTGCTCCTGGGGCTCTGACAGGCTCCTCTCTGTTATTTTTCTGTCTGTAGAGCACTGGGGACCAGTGTTAGCTCAGGCACCTGAAGATCACAAGTCACAACCACCCTGATTTTGGCTGAGTCCAAAGCCCTGCAGTGCCCAGGGCATTATCTCCGAAAACAACCAACACCAGAAAGGACTGGAGGGAGAACAAACCATCCAAGTGACTCCTGCACTTCCAGAGATGCTCAGTGTCTTTGGAATCATTTAATCTCTCTGAGATCCGCACCTGGGCACCTGAAAAATCACCACTTCCCACCTGAGCAGCCTCCAGCTCACCATCACAGGGATTTCAAGTGGTCACCCTGTCCCATCCACCCTGCAAGCCGCCAAAAATGGCTTTTGGGGCAGACAGTAGATGGGAAAAGGGAATTGTGTGTTCCAAGTCTCTGTTTTACAGGCACAGAAAGCAGATTCAGCCCTGCTGCTGGCACCTACCATCTCCTTGTGGTTTGGGTAGAACGTCTGCTCGATGAGAGGGAACTTCTCTGGGCCCAAGGTTTTGTAGACAGACACCAGCTGGGCAAACTGCAAAACAAAGCAGAACAAGGTAGAAAGCTCAGGAGAGGAACCACACCGTGCCCCAAGGAGCTCACCCTGGCATTTGGCTTCTTGTCTTGGGGTGTTTGATAAACCCAGCAGATCCACACAACCTCTCCTCCTCCTCCTCCTCACATCTCTCTTTAATCCACCCCAGCTGTGACTCCATGTACAGATCAACACGGAAAAACACCTTGAAAAGCAAATCCCTCACAGATACAGCAAATTAAACACACGGGAATGCTGGATTTCAGATATCTCGCTGTCTGTATGTTTGAAGACGATTCTGTGATGATAAAATCGTTGTAATTTCACCTTTTCTGTCATCCTAAACATAAAGCCCAGGCAGATTTCCCATTTGTTTAGTGGCTGGCACCTCCCTGACATTGATTTGGCAGTGCTGGCAAAGAGATAAAAGCAACTGTGTCATGCCAAGAGGTCAGGTGAGGAACAAAGAGAAGTGTCATCTCCCAGGCTGCAACCATGAGCCATTCCCACATCCTTGGATGGGGATGATTTAAACTGCTCCATGTTACCCCATTCCTGTTCATGTTTTTATGGAATATTCTGATATAACACCTTTATTTTTATATAATATTCTGATATAACTCATGGCCATCCTTGCATCACCATCCTTGGATGGGGATGATTTAAACTGCTCCATGTTACCCCATTCCTGTTCATGTTTTTTATGGAATATTCTGATATAATACCTTTATTTTTATGTAATATTCTGATATAACTCATGGCCATCCTTGCATCACCATCCTTGGATGGGGATGATTTAAATTGCTCCACGTCACTCCATTTATTTAATGTTTTTTACAGAATATTCTGATATAACACGTGGCCATCCTTGCACCACCACCAAAGATGGGGATGATTTAAATTGCTCCATGTTACCCCATTCCTGTTCATGTTTTTTACAGAACATTGTGGTATAACACGTGGCCATCCTTGGACGGGGACGATTTAAATTGCTCCACATTACCTCATTCTTGTTCATTTTCTTTATAAAATATTCTGATATAACACATGGCCATCGCTGCACCACCACCAAAGATGGGGATTACTTCAACTGCTCCATGTTACCCCATTCCTATTCATGTTTTTTACAGAATATTCTGATATAACACATGGCCATCCTTGCACCACCCCATTTCTATTCATGTTTTTTATAGAATACTCTGATATAACTTGTGGCCATCCTTGCACCACCACCACCAAAGATGAGGCTGATTTAAATCTCTCCACGTTCCCCCATTTCTATCCATGTTTTCTACAGAATATTCTGACACAATATTCTTTTAATGCACCCCTCCTAGCTGTACTCTGGACTGCAGCAGCTTCACACAGAACATTTTCACGTAAGACAGGAGGATTCTTTATTAAGCAGAGGTGGATTTGGGGCTGCTCCTTCTCTTTTTACTGAGCAGATAAACCCTCCTCTGGTAACATTTGGAAAACCAAATCCCCCCGAGGGTGGGCTGAGTTTCCAGGGAGCAGGAGGGCTCTGGCAGCCCAGGACCAGAGCTGTTCCAGGACTCCAAAGCTCTGGCTGGGCTGTGCCTGTGATGTGCTCCATTGTCACCCTGCCAGCGTGGGACATAAACAACCCAGCACAACACCCTGAATGCTGGGATCTGCTGGTTGCAAACAGCACGAAAAGCAGGGGACAACGGAACCCTGCCCATAATGCAGATAAAACACCTACTCTGAGGAGAGGCTCAGGGGGCAGGGACAGCAAAAAGTGTTTGAAGAGGAAAAATAATAATAATAAATTTAAAAAAAACCATGAAAGCTTTGCTTGCATTTCCAGCTGGCAGAAAGAACTTGTTTAATTGCGTGGTGTTTACTTAGGTTTGGTAAAATACATCCTTAAATTCGGAAGGCCGGTGGAAAATGCCTTCGTGATGAGCAGTCTCCACCAAAAGCCCAAGAAATTGTAGTTGGGGTGTGGGCTGTGCAAATCAGGCCTCAGGGAAAGGAAATATTATCACAGCTACCAAAATAAGGTGGTTTGTGAATAGGATTCCTCACAGCTTACTCAATATTTCAGTTCTGGTCCAAGAGCCAAATGCCAAATTCCACAAGAAAATATATAATTTTTTTTTTTGCCAAGCAATTGTTAGGTTAAAATAAATCTATTTACCCATCTTTAAGTAAAGATCTCCGAAGGAAAAAAAAATCACATTTTTTTTCCCTGTGATTCTTTCCTTACTTTCTTTTCCATTTTCACTGGAAGGGAGCAAAAGACACTGAGAAAGTGGCATTTTTTTTTGTAGGGGCTGTAACTGAGATTAATTGCTTGTAAATGCATATTTACTTAAAACAAAATAGTGTTAAACACAGATAACAGACACGTATTGATCCAAAATATCCTCTAATCCAGTAATTAAGGTAGGAAATAGCAGGTAGCAAAAGCAGATTTCGGTTTTTGAGGCAAAGGAGAGAAATCTCTCAAATTGCCACAGCTGGGGGAATGATTTATTCTTTACCCTGCTGAGATGCTGCTTCACCTCTGTGTCTACAAATCTGGGGATCTCTTGTCAATCATTTCTCCTCCAAAACTCTGGTAAATTCAGCCCCAACTCACATTAAATTTCAGCATCCTAATTGTACATCCATAAACTGCCCAAAGTATTTGTTATTCTCCTTGATTGCTGCTGGGCTATTTATAAACAAGAAATTAATTTAAGTTTTGATGACCTTCTATCATTTTTAAGTGGGATCTGGGCTATATATTTTTTATATTTTGCTTTTCAGCAGCTAAAGCAGATGAACTCCAGTCCTGGTGCAGGAGCATCATCTTTTTAGATGACAAATTACTGAGTTATCTAATCCAATGTCAAATGTTTACAGACATGAGATGTTCATGAAACAGAAAATATTAACAGAGTCACTTAAGTATTTTACATGGATATCAAAACCCATAATCATCTAAAAACCCCCCAGCTCCTTGAGTTTAGTATTTCAGCAGAAGTCATTATTACACCTTAAGAAAAAAGCAAGAAAGTGGCAAAAACTTCTCAGTTTAGGAAGCTGAATTTACTCCTCATTTTCCAATTTTGCACCTTATTTTCAGTCAGAAAGGGACATCCTCAGGTAGATGTGTTTACAGTTTGCAGATTATTATTATTATTATTTTCAAAGGAAAATGGTTGGGGTTTTGTAGCATTTGTTGCAACGTCAGCTCTTTTCTAGTCGAGATAAAATCCTTCCACAGCCAGGCCAGGATTGTTCCTTTATAAAAGAACAGAACAGTGAGTTGTGCTTTTTCCCCTCTCCAACAAGGTGTGACACAGAGCAGAAATATTTAGTAAAAACCCACTTATTCTGTTTGATCTCATATCAAATCTTTCTGTGACTGGAACTGTCAATGTGACTGCACAGGTCGTGCTGCAACCAAGCAGGAATTACCAAAAATCCCTTTGCTGTCCTCACAAAGAGTTGGAGAATTCCTTTCCTTATCACTCTCGAGGAGTTATAATGTGCTTAATTCCATCTCTGAGAGGCTTGGATTTGCTCCTGAGCCAACCACCCCAATTTCTCCCTGGAAGATGATCAGATATGATATTTCAAACTAATTACTAATTACTGCAGATGGTGCTACCTTCAGTTCCGGAAAGCTCTAATCCCTCTCGCCAGGCTGAAGGATTTGTGGCACTGCCCACTCCAGTGGGGAATTTCCTGGGATGTTCAGCAGGATTTTAACTCAAGGAATTGCATCTCCTTCTCCTGCTCCCTGCTCAGGCAGCACCCCTGGGCTGTGGGGTTCACTGAGCCCTTCCTGTCAGAGATTTCCCTTTTTTGAGGGTTCATTACCTGTCCTCTTTACAAGCTGAGAACTCCAACTGGTTCATCCAATGCTTCCTGGGAACTAAAACAGCAGCCAAATTCTCTGGATAGTCTGTGACAGCCACCCAGGCATCCCCTAGGAGCAGAGAAATGGGGAAAACTTGGATGGGTGAACACTTCTTCAATCTGCCATTTAAAAAATCCCTTTCAGCTGAGATTTGACTCATCTCTGATCGCTCCGAGGTGTGGGCTCATCTTACGACTGAAGAAATTCCATGAATTACCAGTTCACCCCTGGATGTCGCCTTCCAAATGCATTAATGAGGATCGGAAGTCGTGACTGAAATTCCTGAAGCGAAATTTCCTCATTTTCTGGTGTGATCTCGGTGCCCACCACGGATGGAGGACTCTGCAATGGGATTTTCCCTTTCCATGCACAGAGGGAAGGTCCCTTTGCCCCACAGTGACCTGCACAGGGCTCCTGGAGGGTCTGAAGGTTTGGAAAGCTGAAAGATGAGCTGGTTTGCCTCATGGGCTGGTTATGTGACAATTTTAGGGACTTAACAAAGAAAACAACATGTTGACTTCTTCAACCCTTCAGATGGCACCGGGAAAACTGGCCTGAAGTCCATTTTTAGGCTGAAATGTCCCTTTCCAGGGCTGAAATGTCCCTTTTCAGGCTGAAATATCAAATTTTCAGGCTGAGGCTCAGAAACGTGGCTGGCCATTCCATAAAGGCTGGATTCTCTTGTGAGAGTGAGAGATGTCCAAAAGCACCAAGCACGACCAGGGGTCCTTGGAGGCCAGCAAACACAAACATCTGAGATCCCTCAGAGGGAGGAGGAGTGAGGCAGTTGTGTGGAAAGGGCTGGAAGGAGTCAATCAGCTTTGGCCAAGATTTTTCACTGTATCTGCATTTTATACTGTCTGTACTGCACTTTAATCTAATATTATTGTATTTTTAATACTGTTATTACCTGAGGAGCACCTTTTTGTGCTCTCCTTGCGCTTCTTTGAGATTGGTCCACATTTCTTCTCTCACACTTTAGGAAACACAGAATGCTTTTCCAGAAGGATGAGCTCACACACATCTGGTTCACTCCTTGATCCCTCCATGGAGAGTGGAGGGGAGCAGACCTCTGACTGATGTCCTCCTCTGTCAGCAGGAGCTGGCAGACAGCTCCATGGCCACTGAAAGGTGAAATAGTGCCCACAAACCCTTCTGGGCACACCAGCAGAATGCAGAGGAGATGGGGACTGGCAGCAGAATTCGATGCTTCTCCAGTGGTTTTCCAGCAGGACCCAAAGCCAAAGACAACACAACGGGACTGGGAAGGCAAGGATTGCCTCCATGGACCTTGCAGGGTGAGTTTTACACCACAGGTGAGTTGTTCTGGTGCCTTCAGT
>VZSR01000223.1:1667345-1681330 GCA_013398615.1 Brachypodius melanocephalos
CTTCCCAAGAGTTTCCTGAGGCTTTTGCAGCCCACAAGAGCAAGGTGATCTCTGCCTCTCCAAGATGAGATCTGTTCCTGTTTTCCCCTCGAGCCCAGCCCTGGGATCAGCAGATCTCCTCATTGTCTTTGACTGCAGCTGATATTTCCTCACCTTCTCCCCTTTTATCTCCCTCCTCACCCTCTGGGGTTCCTGCAGCACCTCCTGAGATGGAGCTGCTCAGCCCCAGAGGGATTTGGGCTCTCTGCTCCAGTTATCCACAATTTCCAAGGGCATTTTCTGTTCTCCTGCACCTCCCCTGCAGCATGAGAGCTGCAATCCGAGGGGCACAGCATTCCCACTGCTAATCACTGCTGTAATTAACTGCTGGAATATTTTCACATTAGAATTGCAGCTGATGAGATGCAAACCATTAAGAGCTTCTACAGGATGAAAAAAAAAAAATCCTTAAATAAAAACCTCGTGCCCTTGGAAGAGCTGCACGGACTGGCTTACAAATTACCAGAGTGCATCCATGAGAGAAAAAAAAAAAAAATTAAAAAGTTTTCTACAACAGCTGGAAAAACAGGATTAAAAAAAAAATCCCAAAGAACCAGAAAAGGGTCACAGTCAGAGACATCAAAACATCTCCTGGCTTGCAGGGTTGGGCAAGAAGGCATCTGGCAAGGAGAGACACCTTGGCTGGTGGAAGAGGCACTGACAAAATGTGTAAACAGTGAGGAAAGCGAGATTTAAGGAAGACAGGAGGATTAAAATGAAGGAAAACAGCCCATGAGCATAAAGGGGGTAGAACACAGATCGAGACATGCCTGGTATAAAAGAATTAGCAAAAGGCAATACCAGGAGGCCTGGATGGAGAGGCCTTCTGGAGCCCTTTATTTTGGAATGAAAATTCAGAGAAGGAAGAAACTTTGTGGACGTGAGAGGCTCTGGGGACTCCTTCCTGGGTGCTCTTCCAGCAGTGAGAAAATGCACTTTATTCCACTGTTATGGGAACAGGCAGTTCAGTGTTCTGACCAGGGAAACATTTGTGCTGTTGTTTATTTTCATGGGACTTGGCTTTGTGCTTCAGCACTTCTCAGAAGGGTTTGGGGCTCACTGCAGCACAGAGAGAGCTCCTCGTTTGTGGGGCTTTTCAGAGACGAGGTTCAGTTCAGACTGGAGGTTTCCATAAAAATACTGAGTTCAGTGAAACCTGTAGAGGAATAAATCAGTGGTGGATTTCCATGGTGGACTTCCATGGTGGTTTGCCAGGGTGTGTTTCCAGCGTGGATTTCCAGGGAGGATTCCCAGTGTGGAGATTTCCAGGGTGGGTCTCCATGGTGGATTTCCAGGGTGCATTTCCAGAGTGGATTTCTAGGGAGGATTTCCACATAGCATTTCCAGAGTGAATTTCCAGGGTGGTTTTTCCATGGTGGTTTTCCATGGTGGATTTCCAGGATGGAGATTTCCAGCATGGTTCTCCATGGTGGATTTCCAGAGTGGATTTCTAGGGAGGATTTCCATGTAGTATTTCCAGAGTGAATTTCCATGGTTGTTTTCCAGGGTGGTTTTCCAGGGTGGTTTTCCATGGTGGATTTCCAGGATGGAGATTTCCAGGGTGGTTTTCCATGGTGGATTTCCAGGGTAGGTTTCCAGGGTGGGGTTTTTTATGCAGATTTTTTTAGTCTTAAGAAAGTTCTCCCTGGAGGAAAAGCACCTGTTTGTTTGTTCTCTGCCTGCCCTGGACATGCACAGCCCTCTCCCTTCATTTGAAACCTCTAAATCCAACAGCCCTCTGTAAACCCAAAATTCCCATGAACAAAGGCCACAAAACTGGCCTCTGATGCCAATATTTGCTGTTGGGCACATGGAATTTGATACAGAGATTGTCACACGTCATCACATGGGGCTGTTCCAGCCCTGCCAGCCGTGTCCTGGTGTCTCAGGAATCAACTCTGCCCTGCCTGGGAGAGAAGGCAGCTCCTGCTCCAGCCCTGGAAACTCAGAGAAAGGAAATCCAGCAGCTCCCTGCAGTGAAAGGGCAGGAAAAGGTCACTGCACTCCTCTGGCTGCCCTGCCTCTACCTGGCAGTGAGATCAATCTTGCCAGAGTGCTTGAAACAAGAAAGTTCAGTGCTGGTTTGATCTGATTAAACACATAAAACTGACTAAAACACATCTCAGCCTTTCTAACATTTGTCATGATGGCAGACATTAAATATGAGCATCCCTAAATGTCTTCCCTGCCTGAGCTGCAGCCAGATTGCAGGTAAGCGTTCTCCAGCCTTGACCTTTAAGAAGATCCCCCTCTGGCACATAAAAGAGAGCAATAACCTGCCAATTCCATCCCATTGCTCGGCATTATTGTACAAATCTGACTTTTGCTAACGAGCACAAGGTTTTCCTATAGTGAAATAAACATTCGGAATTTCTTTCTTTAAACCCATCATGGAATAGCACTGAAAATCGCCCAGATCTACAGCAAACAGGTTTTCAAAAACCTTCTCTTCTCCAACACATTAATTTTGTTTGTTGTTTGCTCTCCAGAAGATGCTTTGACACGAAATTGAATCTTCTCTGCGTGGTTGTGTCTCCCATTAGCATAGCCTCAATGATTTGAGTCAACAGGAAGCTGGAAGGAACAGAGCTCATCTCTTTTTTTCTGCTCCTCCCTGCAGAGCCTCGACAAATGTCCTGCCAGTGCCCCAATCTGTTGCTCAAGATTTTTAAAGTGTAACTGGGAGTGGAAAAAGCACCAGAGACCAACTTGGAGCAGCAACACAGAGGAGAAAACAAGGTGGGGAAGAGCACTAGAAACCATCAAAATAGCAAGAAAGGGCAGCTAAAACAGACCTTCCAAGGAAGCAAGGCAAAAATAGAGGAGTTAAATGTCCAGTTAGGGCAGAAAGATGAGGACAGAAAAGCATCTGCAAAAGAAATGCAAAGCAGAACACGGCACACGGAGCCACGGAGTTGTGTAAGCTTGGCAAGAGGAGCAAAACAAGGAAAATATCAACAAACTTGCGAAGAAGTGTTTGGCTGTCTGCTCCCAAAGTGAGGGAAGGAAACAAACTGTGAGATTTACAGTGCTACCAGGTTTGACAAAAAGAGCCATACCCAGCCTTCCCTCCAAACAGCTGTGGGTGAGCAAGGAGAGAAATTGTGGCACAACCAAGTGTTCTGTAGCACTTCTGTAACATTTCAAAGCCCTGGTAACAATAAATCCCCACAACAGGGCAGAGTGTGACATCTGAAGATGCTTCAGCACAGGATGGTTCCCATCTGGAGCTCCGTGTGAAGAGCACCAGAGCCTTCCAGCTCTCTTCACACACTCCCAGGGATCTCTGCCTCCCTCTCCACCAGCTCTGGCCCAGAAAACCCTTCCTGCCTGGTCCCTCTGTTCCCACGTGCCTGCAGTGGTGGAGCAGAGTGCCAGGAGTGCACTTTGATGGGGCCAAGCTGCCCAGCACCAGCTCTGGCCCTGCAGAGCTGCCTCTCACAGCCTGGGAACAGCTCAGCACATCTGGGCTTCCCAAACCCCTCCGGGGTTCCCTCCATGCCCTATTCCCTAAAGAGACCCTTCCACCACCCTGCCAACAGCCCATTAGGGTCACAGTGCTCAAAACGAGGGTTGTGCCCCCTCCTCCAGCAGAGGGAATGTGTGATCAAGGCATCAGCAGATCCTTGAAGCTTCCCAGGAGAACAGATGTGCAGCCAGCTGCAGGGCCTGGGATGCTTTCCCTCAGGAGGAACCAGGACTGCACTCATGGAACTGATTTTGTGAGGGTTTTCTCCCTCTTCAGCTGCTCTACACAAATACAGCAATTCTGCAGCCTCTGCAGAAGGTTTTTCATTGTCACAAAGAACCTGGGAGCACCAACCCAGCCCCTGCAATGCCTGTAATTATCATTTCACAGTCAGGCTGAACCGAAATAAAACCCAACCCTTCATTCTAGCTACAGCAGCCTTGGACATTGAACCTTGCAGCCCCTGACAGTTAAATCAGAGTTTGCCTGTTTGGTGTCACTCAACTCCACTTATCAGCAAGCTGCTGGACACAGTGGGGTGGGCAGGGAGTAAACTGAGGTGTTCCAAAAATACTGCACCCTCCATCACCAATATCTGCAGCTGAAGGTAAAATCCAGCAGGGTTCAATTGAAGGAAACCCTTCAGCATGCAAGTTTCACAGCAATCATTACAAGAATCATGCAAATGGATGCATGCAGGAAGAATTTATGGGGTTATTCAACACAGGACACTGGAAAATCACACTTTGTATTTTTTTAATACATGTTGTTTCACTGGGTTTTTTAAAAATATTATTTCCCCAGTCTAAATAATGAGATTTTACCCAATGCTGCAAGCACTGGTATCACCACCACATTTCCCAGTTCCTTCTGGCCTCCACAATTCACACACCTCCATGGAACCACAGGATCTTTTAGGCTGGAAAAGCCTTCTAGGATCACCAAGACCAGGCACTAACCCTGAACTTCTGAGCCCACCACTCACCCTTGTCCTCAAGTTCCACATCTACGTGGAACTTAAACCCTAAATCCCTCCAGGACAATGACATCAGGTACTATGAGAAAGTTTGCATACAAGCCTCAGTTAAGGGAAACTTCCTTTATTTCCTGAATGACATTTTCTAAAGGAAAACAGGTAATTTAAATGATATCAAATATTAACTTTGGATCACTAATGATGCTCTCTTTTTTTCCCTCTTTACTTTTTGTTTTCATAAACTCTTTAGAGCAGGATCTGCACCCCATTAAACACGAGTAAAACTGTCAGGTGAACTGGGAATCCTACAAGGACTGTGGATGTTTTTGCCTCACCTTAACTCGGTGTAGCTGTAAATTGAACCAGGTACAATTCTAGTCTTGTTTGATGGGGTTATTTCATGCCCAAGACAATTCCTTTGCAACATGTCCCTGCACTGAAGCGTTCTAATGTTTTAATAATAATTCTTCAGCGAGGGCATGAACCTTGAAATGGTTCCTCCACAGCTCTGTGTGAGCTCAGCAATAAAGAGCTTACACTTTATATATAAAGTCCCAGCTTCCTGACACCCTTACTGGGGAAATTTAAGTGAAATCCACCCCGAGCCAGGGCCATGAATTCTCCATGAGCTAAGTGTTATCACAGGAGTGAAATAACCCGAGCACTGCAACAACCCCGCACTACGAACACATTTCAGAGCACAAACACCTCACCACACACGCTCTATTCCAACATTTCCTTCCCCCTGGCTGCTCACAGCCCAGCTCCTCACAGGGCTGAACCTCTGCTGTGCATTTGGAGGAGCTGTGCATGCCCTGACACCAGGGAACACAAGCTTTAAGACCTGTTCTCAGCACATTCCTGGGAATTGTCCCACCACACCCACTTTTCAATAACACACCTCAGATCAAACACAAATTTGTTCACTGTCTGTTAGCAAAATGCACAGAAAGCCAGAGTACAAAAAGAGCTTTCCTGGAAAATTAGGGGCAGGTGCTGCAGTTTGTGGCACGGAGAGTGAATCTGCCCTGGGAGCTGCAAAGGTGTTGCACATCTGGAGCTGTGTGCTCCAAAACCATCAAACACCTGACACGGTGAGGAACATTCATTTAAAACCCAAAGACCTTGTACATGGAGTTCTACCTCTCATTTTATTTGAGAGCCCTTTTATTACCAGTCTCACTTCCCCTCCTGGCAGATCTCCATAACTCCTAATTTTGCTCTGATATAAGGAAGATGCACTGCCCGTGGCCAACTCAATAATTTCCCATCTTTTTGAGGCTCCCATTCCATTGCACACTCCCTTTTTTCCCCCCCTGCTGTTGTCAGAGTTGTAATTCCCTTCTGCCACTCCACATCTTACCTGCAGGAGAGTCAATCTATTTCTCATGAATTAATAAAGATTGTTACTCATGGCTTTATGTAGTGTCCTGCTTCCCCTTTTTCCAGGGGGCTTTTGCAATTGAAATGTTTGTAGAGAGAACTTTCACACAAATATCAGGGCACAAAGGGATGGTGCAGGAAGAAATCCCTGCCGTGCTGTGGAGAGGAGGCTGATTGATGGTAAATCCATGGCCATGGCCATGTAGGAGCTCAGTGGCTTTTACCCTGAATTTCAGCAGGCAGCAGCAGATTGAGGAGTGCATTCCCAGGCATCCACAACAGTTTTCAGCAGGGATTTCACCCAGGCAGGGAGCACACACCAGACTGGCCCAACCAAACGAGGCAGACAATGGTATGGGCAAAACCAGCAGTGCCTGGATTCTGCTGCACTATCTGAGCATCCATGAACTTGGCTGAATGAATGGATTTTTACCCCTCATGGTGACTATTATGGAATGGCTTTATAGAAGCAAAGAATATCCTGAGCTGGAAGGGAACCCACAGGGGGCATTGAAGGCCAGCTCCTGGTCCTGCACAAGACATCCCAAAAATGGGCCATGAGTTCTTCCACTGTTTTCCTTTTCTAAATCTGACGAGGATTTCGTGCTGCTCTGGGATATTCACAGAGGTCTCTACATCTCCCAGCACCACCAACAACACAAGGCAGGATATTCAGGTTAAAAAGCCAAACAAAGCCCCTGGTGTTTGCACAGAAATGATTTCTGTGCTCACACCAAAAGCCCACACTCCTCTCCAGAACCCACCTGAAGGGCAGTGTTAAAGTGATAAAGACACAGATATGGCAGCCTGTAAGAAGGAATTAATCCTTTACTTTTTATCCCATCTAAATGCTCCTGGCTTTGCCTCCCCACCCAGCTTTATTGCACCCAGTGAATCAAAGCACTGGGAAATGCCACACAGCTGGAAAATGTTAGGCACTAAAATAATGAATTCAGTAATGTACAGTGTGTACTGGGAAGTTGTAAATGCTCTATCAATTATTTATTCCCCATCCCCTGCAGCAGTTTACTGCAGCATAAAAGGATAATAAAATGAGCTGCAAGAGGAATATGTTAAAAACTGCTGACAAGTGTTTGGAGGGGTTTTCATAGTAAGTATTAAAAAATTAACATCTTCAAGGCGATAAAAAGTATTGTACTAAAACTTCCCCACGGTGTGAAAAATATTGACAAAACTGTTCTTTTCTTACCCAGATACCAGAGGGAAAAATGAAATTTTGGCTATTTATAAGAAGTGGGATTTTTTTTAAGTTGTGTTGGCTGTTGGACAATGGAACTACAGGAGCAGTGACTGCACCGCGGATCAGCACCTTTTACAGCACCACATTTTAACTCGCTGCTGCTGCTGTTTAGTTCTTTGTGAACCGCAAGGATCACCAAATTTTACCTCCATTTCTAGAGAATTTGCCAAGAAAAACAGCATTGGCTCCTCCAGTAAAACTGGCAAAGATCAGCGACTCTCCAGTGCTCCAGGGGTAACTGAAAGGACCAGCTCCTACCCAAGGGCACAGGATTATGAAAAGGGCTTTCAAAGGAGGAAACCAATTGCTTCAGATTTCCTTGCTAAAGCATAGCCCCAAAAAATCTCACAGGAATGAGGAAAAACACTGGCTAGAGCCTGTTCAGATTATGTTCAAAACCACAAATATGAAAAATATTCTCTGCCTGCTTTTCCCAGGCAAATTGTGAATAAACACTCTCTCCTCACTTGAGGAAGCGAGTTCGCAGTGGGGACGCTTTCTGTTGGATGCCTCACTCATTTCTCTGTTTGTACTATAAAGATTTTTCCTCTCTGCCTCCACACTGGCTCTTTGAAAATAAAAAAATAATAATTTAAATATCTTAGTTTGGTTTTTTAATCCTTCCCCTATTTCACTGCTCAGCGAGGGAAGATTGACAATCGGTGCTCGTGAAGGGGAAAGAAACATGCAATTAAAGAAAGTCTTTGCAGCAGCTGAATTACCAGGCCCAGGAAATTTCCAGGTGCAGCAATGCCTTAGGATTTAGCTTTCATATTTTTCAAATCCTGCACTGCTCTAGTAGATAACTCTGAGCTCCATACGGAGGGTTAGTTACTGCCTTCAGGTTTTGGTCAGACAAACAATTCCTCTCCAGGCCTGGGACTCAAGGACACCTCACTGCCTCACACCCCAAAAAGTACAAATAAAAATGAATGGGGAGGAGCAAACTGGGGGTAAATTACTTCATTACCTGAAGCTGTAATTGGAGGATTAACCCTTGATATGTAAATGGACCAAAGTGATAACTGTGTGAAAAACCCGTGCCCATCGTCCATGCTGGTGCAGCCTCTGACTGCCCAAGATGTGCCTGCTGAAGGCCGTCAGTAAATCCCCACTTTATTCTCTTTATTCAGGCTTTTTATGCAGGTTTTTAATGCTGGTTTTTTATGCAGGTATTTTATTCTTAAGAAAGTTCTGCCTGGAGGAAAAGCGCCTGTTTGTTCGTTCTCTGCCCGCCTCGGACACACACAGAGCTCCGACCTCATTCGAAATCCGTAAACCCAACACCCTTTTGTAAACCCCAAAATTCCAGCCTAGTCCCTGTTCTGGGGATGCACCGCGAGGCCCCAGCAGCACTCACCACCCAGGGCTTGTCACAGAAGTTGTAGATGGACTGGAGGGAGTTGACGCTGGGCACGCCGGCGTACTGCATGCCGATGATGAGGTTGCGGAAATCCTCGTTCTCCGCCATGCTGTACGAGTGCTGCCGCACCAGCACGAAGTCGGGCCGGAACGACCTGCCAAGAAACAGGAGCAGGGTGACGACCAACAGAAAAATGGTTTTCTCCTGGAAGATGAGGATTTTGGGCTTTCTGTGCTTGACCCTCAAGTAAACATTGCATTGGATTTGAGGCGTGGAGAAGCTTCCGAAATTGAGTGACGGTGCTGGGATTGTGGGTGTGGAGTTTGGATAGAAGTGTGTGATATCACAGGGGGAAAACTCAGAGTTTAAGGGTTTAGAATACAGGAATAGATATAGAAAGATGGAGGCTTTAGGGCAGAGGCTGAGTCCTTCTTTTTCACCTTCTCCTGCATGGGTTTGGGCGGTGTTTTGTAACCGGGTAGAAAAATCCACATTGCAGCCATGGGTGGTTGGTTATTGGGTTAAAAGTAAAAATAATTTAGGTGTCATCTCATAATTGGGTAGTTTATGCTTAAAAGAGCTTGGAAAGAGTTAGAGAGAGCCATTTTCCACCTTGCTAGTTAGAACTCACAACTGGTGAGACTGTGCTATAGATAGGAATTAATAAACATCTGAGTCCGAATATGAACACTGTGTCTCCTGAGAATTAATCCTGGCTCTAACAGAATAAAGGAAGATAAGAAACCCACAGTTTTCCTTCAACAGCAAAGTGTGCAGAGGAGGGGAAATGGCTGGTGGGTGAAGTAGGGAAGGGCTGGAAGGACAGCAAACCAAAGGGAAGTGATAAAAGATGGAAAGAGCCATGATGGCTTCGTGAAAAACACTCAAACCAAAGGGAAATGACAAAAGATGGAAAGAGCCATGATGGCTTCGTGAAAATCTGCAACACCCTTGATCTGTGCAGCATCCCCTCAATAATGGGGTTCCATTAAGAGAAGAGAGAAATGATTATGGATTTCAGGTTGTTTTCCTGCTGACAGATAAATCACATCAATAACCTCTAGGTATGTCCTTGGTTTGTGTTCACCAGACAAGCAAAACTAAAGCAGGCAAAGGGCTCTGTCACAAACTTGAGCTTTTGGGGGATTTTTCTTTTTTCCCCCCACAATTATTGTCAGGCTGTTTTAAGGACAGTAAGGGATGAAGCAACCACATTGCTGGCAAAAGGAATCAGACCATAAGGGAGAGAATCACAACTGAACTTTTGATCAAGAGACTTGTCAAAATGAATTTTTGAGAATGAGAAAAGACGTTCCCCCCTTTTCTCTCTGGTATCTGATCAGCATTTTCCCCTGCTGCTCCCCACACCTTTGCCAACAACCTGACACCATCTTCACCTCACTCCAACCTTGACATTTTGTTACTGGAGAAGGTTAGGGGAAATAAAAAACACAAACCAACAGGACAGAGCCTCCAGAGCAATTCACTCCTAAATTTGACTGTTGAAAGAACCTTTTCTGCATTCCAATTTTGTAGGGGGGAAAAAAACCCTGACTAGCTTGAAGATTTCAACCTCCTCCAAGAGGTATAACTGCAGGGTAAATTAAATTAGCACAGTAAATTGGTGAAATTATTTACATGCCTTGAATAAATACAAGCTGTTTACTGGAGTGAGACACTCTGAAGATTACAAAATGATTCGGAAGTCTCGGTCTGGTAGAACAGAAACAACAAAACAATTAAAATCCACGTTAAAATTGCTTCAGCAATTCTGAGATCCCAGCTTGGATGCAGCAGTGAAAGCAGATTGGCTGGATTTTTTTAATTTCAAGAATTATAGAACTGCCACTGTAAAAATTAATAAGAAAAGCCTAAAACTGGGTGATTTGGCTAAAGCAGCGCTGTAGATTTGCTGTCAAGAGTTGTTGAAATGGCACTGAAGCTCAACGAGCAAAACCTGTAAAGGAATCCTTGCCTAAAAATCCTTAGGAATTTTTTTAAATTCCCAAAAAAATATCTGCAGCGCAGCTCTGAGATGTTGTGATCGAGGTTTCACAGGAGGTGCCAAGAGTTTGGAACATGGAAATCCAATTTACTGGCCCAGCATGAGTATAACACTTAGAGGATTAATGATGCCTTCATCAAAACTGCAGATCCCTTGGTGAAAGAAAGAGGCAACTTTTAATTATTAAAATAAGGGGGATAACACATCCCAGACAGCGCTGTGGTTTCGAATAAAAGAACAGAAATTGTCCTCTCAAAGGCCAATTTAATGAAACAATTGGGGAGTGGAGGGAATGTACTTTTTTAAACACTAAAAATCAAGAAATAGGGTTTGCTTTGCAAAAGCTCCTCAAAGGAAGATGATACATTCCCATAATTGTTCTAGCTCTGTAATTAATGCTGGATGGAGTGACTGCATACAGAAGGAGGTCAGGAGAAAAATTTTAATTATGGCTCAAGCACCAAGATCTAAAAACCTCAGCATCATGTTACAGAAAATATGATTTTTCATGGTGTGATTTTCCTTCACAAAAAACAAACAAGTTGGTGGCTGTTAAATATTCTTTTTTCCCTCCTGAACTAAACCAGCAAAATTTTGTCATTGAAATTTCTGTGATTTTGCTAAGTAATAATTTCCTTATAAATCTGTGGTGCAAGGTCGCTTTGGGCCTCAGATTGATAACAGAAATCTCCAATTATCACAGAAACAGAGAACTGCTCTCCCATCGTGTCTGCACCTCCCTCTCACACCACAAACCACACCCTCAGGTATCTCACATCAGATTTGAGGGAAAATTATCAGGAATTAATATCAGGAAAATATCCAGAATTAATCAGCTTCAGGTAGTTCTATTCGGGTAAATAAATTACCCATAAAACTGAAATATTATAAAATCCCTTATTATCTCACTCTCAGGGTTATCTGATGGCACAAGGGTCCTTTTTTTTCCTAACACAAGCAGCATTTTCACCGAGTTTTCTCACGACCTGCAAAGCTTTGGAGATGTTATTTTCTGGAGGTTCCCAGCCCTCATTTTCTCCTGACATGTTTTGATGGTAACTTGGCCCCGACACTTTTTAAAATCCTTTCTGGAATACTGCAGAGAAGCCACTGGGGAGCTGCAATCAAGATTTCTTGGCTCCTAAACTTCCATCATTGGGTAAAAAAATTCCACCAACCCAAAGAAAAATCAAATCTCTCACTCCTCTGAGGAAATAATCTTGCGGATTTGGCATGAGATCGTTGTTTTTGTATTAAACTGCAATATTTTTAAACCGTGCCAGAGATTAAAGAGTTGGAATTTTGAAGCATGAACTTGTTTTGAATATTTTTTTCTAGGACTTTTGCTTTGTTTTTTGGGGTTTTTTTTTTGGTTTATTTTTTAACGTGAATGAGTAGACATTTTCAAATCTTTTATTCGGAGGGACGTTCTGCAAACCATGAAGGTCCTGGACATGCTTGTGTGGCTCTGCCTTTAAATTCCAAATTTTCAGCCAAACAACTGCTACACTTCACTCACATATAACTGCACCAGCCAAAATAGGAGCAATTCTCACCATTTAAATAAAATATTTGGTATAATTTTGCTAATGATTTTGCCAAGATAATAATTTTTCCAATTCTCCCTTAAGTTTGTTTTTTTTTTTACTTTGCCCTGTTTTCTCCCCTCACATTTATGAGGCTGTTGATGTTCTCACTGAAAGAAACCAAAAGTTAAATTTACCCTGCCTTCACTGGCATCATCCTTTTTAGACAAAACAAGCTGTTGGGAAATCTGAGGTGTTTAAACTGAAACGTTTCAAAGAGGCTGAAATATTCCAGGAACTGCTCTGAGAGGGCTGTTATGACTCGCTCTGTTTCAATAGAAAATATTCCATGTTGGAAATAAATTCTGCTCTTCTGGGAAAGTCTGGCAGGTACGAAATCACCAAATTTGGGTCCTTCTGCAGCAAGCAGAAACCCCAAATCAATAATCCCAACTACCAACCATGTATTCTTTATTCTGGACTTCGCTCCCTTGATAAATCCATTTCCCCCCCACGATTAAAATGCCAAGATGTGTCCTCCCTGTCACAAAGAGGTTGCCACAAATCAGATTTTATTTTATTTTGTGCTTTCCCTGAGGGGCATCACTCAGAATCCACCAACACAACCGAAGCACTCAGCACCTTTTCCACGCACACACGATGCCATTCATCGCTTTTTGCTGTTATTCAGCTTTTCTTACCTGACAACTTTGGTGCCATTTCGGATTACTTGGATATCAACCGCGTAATTGCCATCAGCGTGGGCTATCAAGTTGATTTCTGAAAATTCTGCCTACGAAAGAAAGGACTTCCATTAGTCAGTCTGGTTTATTTTACCTTTATTTTCCTAACTCCCTCATTTTCAGCATGATTTTCATAACTCCCTTACTCTCAGGCCTCCAGTGCTGACAAGATCCATTTGAAATAAAAGGAGCAGGAATAGGGCATTGATCCGGCAGTATTTGTCACGTATGACACGTCACATTTTAGAAGGTTTTAATCCAAAGAGAGCAAAAGTTTAAGAAAAAAAGTGGTGTGAGAATGGATTGTGGGGCACTAACAAGTGGATTTATTCTTCCATGTCTGCATAAAAATGTAGGGATTATGTTTCTGCTTTGCACAATGTTATCAAAGAGATTAATACAGGCTCAACATGGACGTAAAGTTTTGAAGAAAACAGCACAAAAGCAGAATTAAAACAACATTTTCTTATAGAATTCAGTGCCTCCTCATACCGCTCACCCCTTTAGGATTTCTCCATGTGCATTTACTCCTCTTTTTAAAAGATCTGGTGCTAATGAGCGATTGTCTCACCGAATTCTCAATTAAAGCACTGTTTCAAAAGCCTTCTCACACTGGAAAATGTGGAATTTAAAGGGAGCCGCTCCCATACTCTGAATCTGCAGTTATTTGAAAGGAAAGGACAGGATGTTTTTCATTTATCCCCAGCCTTTCACCAGCTTAGACTCTCAAGGCACTTCACAATAACATCACCCAGCAGAAGAATTGAAACGCAGCCAGCTGTCTTCTGGTGGATAAATAAAAGTGTCTTTGCTGTCCGGGACAGCAGCACAGAATAGAGAGTGGCACAATGCTCATTAGTCTGCTCTTGAGCAATGGAATCCCTGCGAGCCCTCCTCGGGCAGATTTGGGGGGATTTCACACCCTGCACTGCAGAACGGGCTTGGTTTGCAGCACAAAGCCCTGCTCATTAAACCCAGCCACCCTCACACCTCTGGGACAGCACAGGGGACAGCCCCAAACTGCTGCAAAAACAGCGCAGATGGGGAGAGAATGAAATATTTGTACAGCGCTGGTAATGCCAGACTCAACCAACTGATCCTGACGCTCAGAACGGGCATCTCCAACTAATAAATCGCTTTAAAAGCTTAGGATGTGATAGAAGACACTGTACATTGGGAAAGGCGGGGTAAAAATGAAATAATTACTGTTATAATAAGTG
>VZSR01000223.1:1681430-1695885 GCA_013398615.1 Brachypodius melanocephalos
TCCAGTGCAAACGGGCAGAGAATGAAATATTTGTAGAGGCATTGAAAATATCAGACTCAATCAACTGACTTCGAGACTCAGAATGGATATCTCCAATTAATAAATGACTTTAAAAGCTTGGGGTGTGATAGAAGATATTAGGAAAGGCAGGGTAAAAATGAAATAATTACTATTAATAAGTAATAATAATTGATAATGATTATACCAGAGATTAATAATTGCAGGTTTACCCCCAGTTTTTGCTCCCATTAAAGAGATGAGTGTGTGCTGTCAGCTGCCTGCTCTGCCCTAGGTGGCAATGGACAAATCCTTTTCCTGCCTCTCCCTCAGTGCTCCTGGCAAAGCTTCCCATGCCCCCAAGCTGGTGGAATCAGAAATTCAGTGGTGTCAAGAGTGGATGCTGGATCACTACAGTGAATTTAGATCGGCTGGATCCACACAGTTAGCGAGAATTTTCCCTCACTCCTCGAAAATCCAGAGACAAAACAACTCAAGGGCTGATGCTTTGTACAGCAGCATCCATTTGAGGAATTCAAGATTCAAAAGCAATGGAAACACCTCTTTAAATCCCTGGTTGGAGCTTAAATAAAACAGCCATCATTCTAGAGCACCCTAAATTATATCTCCATGTTTATTCCTATTTATTATGGATTTTTTTTTTATACCCCCACAAGGCAGCACTGCACCCAGAGCACATTTATATTCCTGAGTGGGGAATTAGTGATACAGAACTGCCACACATAATTCATGGAGTGTCTGGGAACTTCACAGTCTCTAAGCAACAACTTCTGAACACGAGATGTTTTTCCTGCTGTGAAAATTATGGCCAAAATTCCCCTCAGAAGAGCCCACTTTGGGTGCCAAAAAAGGGGCTGTTGTGGTTTAACCCCAGCTGGCAGCTCAGCCCCACGTTTATCCCACCCAGAGGGGTGGGGAGGGAACCGGGAGGGTAAAAATGGGAATTTTGGGGGTTGGGATAAACAGAATTCAAGAGATAAAGCCAAAGCTATGAGTGGAAGCAGAGGAAACCAAAACCCACAGCAGCTACAGGGGAGAAATATTAACCCTGCCCCAGCCCAAACCATCCCATTTCCTTAATTGTGAAGTTTTGGGGTACAAAGATTGTGAATTTACCCATGCATGTATGCACAGAGAATCATCTAGGCTGGAAAAGCCCCTCAGATAATCTCCATTATCATTAATTAAAGGCCACAACCCAACCACATCCCCAGGTGCCACATCCACACAGCTTTCAAACCCCTCCAAAGGGGTGTTGTACACATTTATTAAATAGAGGTGTTTCTATAAATGCACAGGTGGAAAAAGAACACCCAGGGTAAGTCAGTTACCTGTTCCACCTTTATGTCATACTCTCCATGGACCTTTTTTCCACGAAAAGCCTTGGCCCTGTAAGGAAAAAAAAAAAGGAGAGAAAATCAAGGATTTATGTCTCTGTAATCAGTGTCTATGGAAAACTTCCTGTATTGCCTTCAATGTCTGGAAAACACACAAATATAGCAATTAAAGCACACAAATGCACTAATTAAATCCACCTGCTGCACACACACAATTCCCTTTCCTTGCCATTCTTGTACTCTCCATCCCACCCCACGGTACTTTGTAAGAAAAAAGGCAAAATGTGTTCCCAGCAGTGAAGTGAGAACGCTCTGGAACGATGGAACATTCTGGAGCACACATTTCACAGCTGTCAAATAATAAAAAAGGAGTCCCATTAACCAGGTCCAACCTTGCTCTCAAAGCCAACAATGCCAGTGGGAATTCATCTTCATGTGAGCAACTTCCTAACAACCACTCGTGTCCATCTTTATCCACATAGCTCTCCTAGAAAAACTGCATTATTTGGAGCATTCTGCTTAGGAATTTTACATTGTTTTTAAAGTATCAGGGCACTGGAGGCTGCTGTTGCCAGATATTTGAGTGTCTGGCTGGTTTCCTAAGCAGTTTTCCTTTCTCCAGACTAACTTGATACGAAATAATTAATGTGAAGGAGAGTTTATGAGCAATTATTATGCACCAGGACTGCCGTGATAAAACAGAACTGAATTCACTGATCCAGGCCTTACAAACAGAATTGTAAGAATCCATCCCTTGTATCCATCAGTCTGAATGTATCTGCTTTGGACTAAAAGAGAATTTCAACAAAAAAGGTAAATCTGTTGATAAAAAGGAATAATTCTAACACTCTGAGGTTGTTGAAGGAATATGGGATTTTCTTTTTTCTTCTTTTTGTTTGCTCAAGCCAAAGCTTAGAGTACATTCCCTGCTTTTTTTTTTTTTTTTCTTTGTACAAGGAAAAATTTTCTGCACAATTCAAAACCTGAACACCAGAGAACATCACCTCAGGTGTTAAAGAAGTGTTAAAGAAAAGCAGCTTTGTCCATCTCCAAACAAAATATAATAACAAAATGTTATTGTATTACATGAAATCTGCCTCACCCATGAGAGCAATATCAATACATTTATTCACAATTTATTTCCACTTTGGTTTTGATAGTGGATGACCAAAATTTCTCAGTAATCAAATGAAAACACTGCCTTGGGCAGCATTTAATGAGGAATAAGGATATTTCTCTAGGTTATATCTTGGAAGATATGAATAATGGATGGTAGAAGTGTTTATACTGAAATCACAGACTAAAACATTGCCCAACCATAAACATGCAATTGGGAAGAAGAAAACGAGGAAGAAAACATTTGTATTATTATTTTTTAAACTGTATTCTTGCAATGAATGCACAGGGAAGATGAAGTTTGAAATCCATTGTTCTGTTCTAGGAGGTGCACACCCAGTGTTACCAAATATTTCTGTCAATACTAAAAGCAGAAGTTAAATATCAACCTAATTTACAGAAATAGCATTAATCCCTCGATCACCTTTCCAATTTTGTTTTGGAATCCCATAAAGAGGAATGTGAGCATCACTCCTTGAAAGCTTTGGGGATTCTGGAGGTGTTTTATGGGAAAACCCAGGGGATTCGAGCCAGAGCAGGGAGGAAGGTGTGACAATCAGGAATGTGCCTCGGGAGGAAAGCACCCAGCTCACACCAAGACAGCTTCAATGCCTCTCTGAAAAACTAAAGATTCACCACTGCAAAAAATACTCCAAACTCCAACGCTGGTGCCCATGAATCTCACTGTTTGAATTCCAACCAGTGAATTCTTCAACCACCATTGTCCTGGCTGAATCCTGCTGGGAGCAGGGGGATCTCCTGGGTTTTCTCTCTGATGCAGTAACAGGTGAGGTAAATGCACCATTGCACATCACACGACACATCTCATTTAAATTGAATTATCTTGGCTGCACTGCGGTGAAGCTGCCTCTTGGACACTGGAAAATAAGTTTAAACGCTCAGTTTCTTCAAATTCAAATGGTAATTTGGCCATCCAGAGGTAAAATCTCCCCCTGGAGCTGCCCTAACAAATATCAGCAGCTGGTATTGAGAAGAAATGGAACTGGGAGAGGAAACTTCTTTGAGAGAGGAAATGGAACTGGGAAACCACAGAGAGCCCCAGACAGACCCTTCTGCTCTTTACTCCAAGCCCGCTGCACGTATGTGTTGGTGAGATAACCGAAATACTCATTAGCTGTTAATTAGTGAGATGTTATTACTCTAAATTCAGTCTTTCTACTTGAACACGAGGCAATCTCCAAAGAGCTAAACTCTGGCAGGATTCACATTTCAACAAATGACTTCAGCTCTGAAAATAAACAGGAGCAGCAAGGACTGAAGTGAAGCAACTTCAGGGGTTTGAAAACAAACCCAACATTCAATCATTTAAAGAGAACAAATTTTGCAGCAGCTTTAGCCAACAACTTTTATAAAAACGTACAAAATTCCACAGCATCGTCCAAATGTTGAGCCACAGGCTGCAAGGATTGATCTTGGTATCTCCAAAAAATAACAGAAAGGTTGATGACCGGAACAAAGTCTCAGAGCAGAGAGCTGTGGGAGGGATGCTGCCCATTGCAGGCACTCTTACAGGCAGAGTCTCTTCAAATACCTGAAATATTGATGCATTTCTGCCTTCACAACTCACATTTAAAATTAAACCACCAGAGAATATGCTGCTGCCACAGAGGCAGCCTGACATGAACTCACTGAACTTTGGCAAGGACAAGGAATGAGGCAGACTCATTAAAGGTGTTTCAAATATATTAAAAAATCTGATTTATTTCCCTATTCAGCTCCACAGCATCTACCTACAGCTCCACAGCATCTTACTAGGCTATGAGACCAACTTGGTTAAACATGTATATATTAATACATTAATATTAATTATTAATTAGCTGCATATTCATATTAATACTCACATTAGTATTATATACATGTTAGTTTTAATAACATGCATAGCAAAATACTAGTAACATACACAACATAAAGTGTATATTAATCAGTTAAAATTAATTAATTTTTAATTAATTTTAAAATCAATTAATTTTTATTTATTTAAATAAAAAATTTAAAATATTAAATATGAAAGATTTAATATTAAAGATTTTGTTCATTTATTAATTTATTTCGTTCTTATTTTTAAATAGCTGTCTTTATTTTTATTTATTTGCTATTTAAAATTTGATAATTATTGTTAATTATTAATTATATCTATATGTTATTATATTGACAGCAATTTTTAATATGTGTGTGTGTGTATGTGTGTACACACACAGAATATTCCCAAATAACTGCTTCACTGGCATCCATGAGCTGCACAACTGACAGCACCAACATTTGCTGTGCTGCCTTCCCAACCAGCCAAGCTAATGAAACCCCTCATTTGCATAAGGCACCTCTGATGAGGTCATCATGCTTAAACAGAGATTATCCAGAATGCTGAAAAGGCAGAGATTTAAGACTTTGTTTTATTTAGTTGATCCACATTTGTGGAAAAAAAAAAAAACAACAACAACAAAAAAAACCCCAACTGATATAAACCACAAAATATGGTACTTAAAGCCTGACAGCCTGACTCTGAAGGACCTTGCTATTCCTAAATGTTACTCAGATTCTGCAAAGCCCTGTCTGCATTTAAACCCCGTCCTCTGAACCCTTGGCACCCGACCCAGGCAGTTTTTCACTCTCACACGAAGCAGAGATATTTGCCCGAGCCATTCCTTCACACAGGAATTCCCTCAGGAGGAGCAGCCCACCACCACCAAACAAACACCAGGACACTCCAGACTTGGAGTGACTTCCAGCTTTAGGGGTGCTCCCTGCCGAGCTGGGTGTGGGTTAATGATCACCCCCATTAGCAGGAGCTGTAAACCTGCCCAGATTTCCCTGGCTCTGGCACAGCACAGGTTATTCCAGCACGTTCCATGGCTCACGCTCCCAGCAGCTCTGCTCTGCTGCTCATCACCCAGCTGGGTGAAATGCCCTCTGCAAGGACACAGGGATTGCCCTTCAAAACCATCCACTCTGAGAGGTGACAACTCACAGGAACCCCCACGGAAATTTGATTTATTTCACACATTGTTTTCCCCCAGCGTGCCAGGCGGGACACGGCTGATGCGCTTCTTCACTCTCAGTCCAGCGTTTTGATGGGGAAAATAAACTGCTCATTAAAAAAAAAAAGAAGAAGAAAGAAGTGCTTCTGTACCTGAAATCACTGCATCAGATATTTCTGTACCAGAGTTATCAATCAGAACAGATGGAAAGAGAATTTTGGAGAGCACAGCCACCCCGGAGCTCAGAGCGAGCAGGACAGCAGAGCCCTGCAGGAATTCTTCTCCAAGGATTCCCTCCCCTCGCTCCTGCAGCCTGGAGCGAGGAACTTGGTTAAAAACTTGCTTAAAACCCCAAACCTCCTGCATGCACCCTCCTACCCTTCCCCAGGAATGGCCAAACTCCTGAAAAGCCACAGGAAACCTCTTCTCACTGGAGCATTTCCCTGCCCAAAGAGGTTCAGCTCTAAAAACTTATTTAAAAATAACCCACGGCCTAGCTAGAAATACAGAACACAATTTTATTAAGCGGCAATTATTCCATTTTCCCTGCCTGGGCTGCACACAGCTCTTGCTACAAAGGTGGGGGGTTTTTCAAATGATTTATGTGGCACCTTCAGAGCCTTCCATAACCTCCAACTCAACCCCTTGTTTTATTTTCCTAATTTATCGTCAACCTTTTCTTTTTTTGACAAGTTCTCCCGTCCCTTGGAGTGTATCAGATCCCCTCTACTCTCATCATTTTAAACTGAACAGAGCCATTTTATTCCTCCCAGCCCAAGAAGCATCTTTAATCTGGAGGGTTTCTGTCTGTCCCTGTGCTCTGTGCCTGAGCAGTGTTTTCACTGGAGACGTGATGCAGGAGGAGAAGTGCCTCCCACTCCTGAATGTCTGCCTTGAACTGAAATTTTCTGGCTCTTTCAAACTGCAAATGCCTCATTTTCTGCCCACTCAGGGTGAAACAAGTCCTCTTTCATGCCCAAACACCAGTCTGCCTGGCTGCTGGTGTCTCCAAACCCCCCACCTCCCATTATGTAATATTTACCATTAGCCCATTACATTTCTGCAAGATTTATGGTCACGATGTAACTTCTGTGAGCTCCTTTTTTTTTTCCCTGCAAATTGGATGACAAACAAGAGTATTTTTAAACTCTTCATCCCCTCATCAGCAGAAGACCCAATACGTGATGCAACATTTTCTAACCTTTTCCAAATCCTGTCAGACTCATCAGGACAACTGCTGCACTTTCCCAGGGCTGGGGTCATAAAAATATTTTGTACTCAGGAGATGAACAGAAAGTTCCAACTTTTTTTTTTCTGCAGGAAAACACCGCCGGCCAAATTACGAAATATTTCTGTTCTCAATCCAGCTTTTATTGGTGCTTGGTGCTCAAGCCTCAAACTGCATCTTCTGCATCAGCTGCCCTGGATTCCTTATCTCCTGTAGCAAATGCAACAATAATCCAAGATAAAGTGACAAATTTTGGCATTTTCCTAGCAGCTGAGGAGTCCATTCTTTCCGTTTGGTCTGCTGATAACCAAGATAAAGGAGCACAAAGAGTTATTGAGCAATCCTGCTCAGGAAGGAAGGCACATCATCTTGAAAAAGGGGCAAAAATGTGCAGCCCTTGGTGAATAGTTTGTGACAGATAAAACCCAAACTAGCCAGAAACCCAAACTAATCAAAAAGTATTTAAGTTTTGTTGTTTTTTTTTTTTTCTTATTGAGGTAAAGAAAATAAAAGTGAACCTGAGGACTTCACACTGCCAGGAGGTCATTTCTGGCAAAATGTGAAAAGCCAGAAAAAGCAGCATGGGGTGAAAGAGCCTCTGAGGCTGAATCCAATCCGTTTTTTCATCAGAAATGCATCTGCCTTTTAATTTTTCTATTTATACCAAGTTCTCCAAGGTGTTTCAGAGGTTTCTAAGGAAGATGTGTGACCCTGTAAAGTAAATTTGAATCATTTATGCCCGGAAACATCACATACTTCATATAGAAGGTGTTGGACTATGACATCGTTGGAATTTTCACCTCTGAGGATCCTGAGTTTAATACAGGAACTGCACCTCCAAAACCTCTCTGAGGTTGTGAATGAACCACTGAAAGGGAGGAAAGAGAGAGGGGGAAGATGCCAGTCATGCACTCCCACCAACATCACATCACAGGGATATCCGAGGCCCCATTTGAGCAAAAAGCCCAAATAATCAGTGCAAAACAGCACTCGACATTTCAATTTTTATTTTCGTGCAGCTGAAATTTGTGTTTTTATGTTTATACCCAAGACAACCACGTGCTGCCCTGATTTTTGGGGTTTTTTGGATGGATCAACCAGAAAAGCTCCTCTTGGTTTAGCCCCTGCATGGCTGTAGGAAGGAAAGGAGTTCATGGGTTTTGCTGCCCTCTCCTGCAGGAAGAAATGCAGATGAGATTGGCTGGAGGCTGGTTTGCCATCACTGAGAAACAGACCCATGATCAAACATTTCCTGCCTCCGAGGGACCTGCCCAGGTGCCAGCCTCTCCTTGGCACGAGGTGGTTGGAAATATTGGGAATGTTCCAGTGCCTGTGCTCAGGGGTGGGTGGCTGGCACCAAAGGCATGAACCCAGCTTGTAAACTGGTCCAATCTGCCAGAAAAAGCACTATAGCAGGACACTCAGATCACTCTCAACGTGTTTCATGCAGCATTAGCAGCAGCTCACAAGGAAATTCATCGCTGGCATCCGATGGGTTGAATTACTGCTAATTGCTGAGGCTTTCTGTGATCCTCTGCTATTTGCAGGTGAATTAATGAATGTTTTCAAGGCAGGCTTCTTTTTCTCACACAGACACAGAGTTCCCACTGGTCTCATGACCAGTCTCCTCTGCCTCTCAATGTGGATCTGAAAGCTGGGTGGTTCTTCCAGTGCAATTTCCCCTCCTCAGGGGAAGGAGAATCCCATGCACTGTGCTCAGCAGAAAACAAAAAGGATTTATCAGTTATTATGGAAGAACGAGCCTCAGAAACATTCATTTTCAGAGGGAGGTCCAGAATGCTGCCACAAAACCTCAATTACTCCAAGATACTCAAGCTCTGATAGCCATGGGAATCACATTGTGCGGATTATTCTCTGTGCAAATGGACACCAAGAAAGTAGAAAAGGGTTGTTTTTTTTCCCCAGCATCACCTTCTCATGGTTTTTGAGCTTCCCAAGTGTGTTAGAAAACTAAACTCTCCACCTTGTAATTTAATATTACACCTTGAAATACAATCACATCATTTTGTCTGTACTTCAAACACCCATGCTGGGTTTATCGATTTCAATATTCTCTAAAAAGCCAAATAACCAAGAGCCTGTGTTTTGAGGTTTTTCATCTTCTCACTGCACATTAGGGAACAACAGAATTTTCCAGTAGTAGTGCTGGTTAGTGAGCTGTGCTTTCCACAACAATAAATTGGCACCAGACACGGGCATTGCATCCCTCCCCCAGGTGAGCCTGACCTTGGGAATGTGGACTTTAAAAATTCCTACCCAGAAACAGCCCATAAAGCTCCAAGCCAGGCTGGGATCTGTGACACAAACCAGAGCCCAGGGTGAGGATGTGACAGAGGGGAAGCCACCAGAGATGGGAAAGAGCTTTGCTGACAGTGGTGTCTGACACTTCATTTGCTCGTGGTGCATCTAATTAGGAGCAGAATTAAAACCGGAAGATCTCTGTCAGAGAGAGGCACACTCATTGTGGTGTGACCATGAAATAAAATAATAAAAATCCCATAAAAATGGCTCACGCCCTTCTCATCATTTGTGCAGCAAAAAGGAGCCAGGTTTGCAGTGTTTAATGACCACTGGAAGCAGACAAGCTCCACACTCTCCCCAGTTTGGTGCAGAATTACTCCAGCCAACCTCTGCACCACTCAGGTCACGTCCAGCTCTGCCCTGGAGGAACCTGGAGTACCACAGGTTTGGGATTTGGGATTTGGGAATGCACCAGTGTCCCCAGAGGTTGTGCTGCAAACCCTCAGCACCCCGAGCCCTCCCAGCTGTGAGGAGCAGGGGCTGTGCTGGGCACAGGCTGGGATCACAACAAATCTGCCCTTCCTTCCCTCTTTTATGTCTTTTTCTGCACAGCTAAGTGCTGCCAGACCTGAGATTTACTGCTGAAACCTGGCAGTGTAACAGGCAGGAAGCAACTAAGATGCAAACAGGCATGATTCTCTTCTGGCACACACGAAACAAGACTTGCAATAATTGCAGAACTGAAGGATTCAGATCCAGAGGATTGATTCCCCCCGTGCCTACAGGGCCTCTCTGTGCTCTTTTCTGCACACAATAGCAAAGCCTCTTCCAAAATCTCGGAGGTCTGAGTAGGGCTGATCTCTGCCTGCTCATTCCCTGGGGGAATTTCACACAGCCCTGAGCCCAGGGTGCCCAGGAGATGGACTGGACCCAGCCTCAGCTCATCCTGTGGATCCACCCAGGGGATGGACAGGACCCAGCTGATCCTGTGGATCCACCCAGGAGATGGACAGGACCCAGCTGATCCTGGGGATCCACCCAGGGGATGGACAGGACCCAGGTGATCCTGTGGATCCACCCAGGGGATGAACAGGACCCAGGTGATCCTGTGGATCCACCGTGGTCCCCAGGACCCTGCCTGAGGCTGTGCTCTCCTCCCTGCTGCTGGACCCTTGGTCACCCCCGGGGCTGCAGCCCCTCATCTGGAGAAGGGGATGGGAATTCTTTTCCCATGGAGGAGCTGCCATTGGGCAGAGCCCCCCAGAGCAGCCCTGGTTATGGAAGAGCCCAATCTGCAGTTTGTCACTGGTGAATATTTTCACTTGTGAATTTACAGCTGTGGGCAAGGAGGATCCTGCCGGCGAGTAAACAATTACAGCACTCAGGGGGAGAATGTGCTCCTGCTTATCCCACAACGATCCTGCTGGGACACCACTTCAGGGTGTGCTGAAAAGCTCTGGGAGCTGCAGACCCGGCGTGTCCATCCCGCAGGTTTAGGAAAGGAAGGCTGCTCCATTCGCTACTGCATCCCCACGAATTAGTCTGTGATTCCATCAGAGATTGCTTCCAGGCAGCTCTCCCATCAGAATCCCACACAGTGGCACTCTGCCAGCCTCTCCTCAAACCCTTCCCTTTTTCATTGGTGAGCAGGGAAGAAACTAGAGCAGACAAAATGAGCAAGTGATGCCTCAGATCCTAACAGCACAATCAAAAGAAAATTCACCAGGAGTCGCAGACACCGCCATTAATTTTCCTAAAAGGAAATCTGTGAATCTTTCTGTCTACTTTAGAAGGCAGGATTTTCCATCTTTCTTTTCTCCTCTTTCACTTTGGAGGTTTTTTCTCACCCCCAGTAGTTTTTATGACTTTCTGAGCCAACCCCTGTTTCCCACAGCAAGCAGAACACACCTGGTGAGCATCGTGTTCATTAACTTCACTGCAAGCTCCTGCACTCTGAGCTTCTCCATTCTCATTAATTACTTAGCCTGTTCCATTGCCCAGCAGCTAATTTAAAAAAAAAAAAAAAAAATTGCACCGTTGAGTTACAGACAGAATCTGATGTATTATTATGTTTTGTTTTGAGGGTTTTTTAAGATTTCTTATTAGTGGATCTCATTTTTTGGGATAATCCAGCCATAATACACACTGACAGTGTGAAGCCAAAAAAGGGCAGATTCCTTTAGGAAGGTTTAAGGGCAACCAAAGCAAATCTTAGTGGCTTTCAGTAAAAGTTTTTGTGCTTATGGGCGTTTCTTCTAAGTGCATTTCTCCTTCTGTCCGCTCAACCAGGATTACCCAAGCCAAAAATCCGAATTTGTATCTCCAGCCATTTCAGATTTCACCGGGATGCTGAGGCCACCTCTTTCCCAGGAAAGGGAAGCGAACCAAACCAAGATCCATCTCTGCAATGTGTGTTTTTTAGGGAATAACGAATCCCTGGGGTGAATTTGGGCTCCTGCCCCCTTTTCCAGGCTGGAGGAGAGCAGGTCCTCACCTACAGCCAGTCCAGCACTGCCATCTGCCGGGAGCTGAGCTCTGGGAAATCCCTGGCAAAAACACCCAAATTTGGAGTGCTTTCACCAATTTGTCAACCTAATTGCTAATTAACAAGCAATGGTGGTTTAATTTTAAACCGGAATATGAATGGCTGTAAATCAAATCGGAGCAAGCAAAGGTAATTGGAGCAGTAATTTCCATCTATTCTACCTATTGAGCTCTAATTCTGCCTCTGCAAGGGTTCAGAGGGGAAGGAAGGAGCTGAGGTCATTTCTCAGCTGGACGTTAAGTCAAAATTAAGCAAATGAACTTCTCAGAATCCAAACTTCCACAAGACACACGGGTACAGAGCTGGCACTGACCAAAATCCATCTCTGCCTTTTGCTTTTACATTTTACCTCAGTTTGAGACAGAAAAATTCCAAAATGTATGGAAAAAAACCCCATTCGGGAATAATTATTGAATAAAATAATAATAATTAGATTAGATTGCCTAAAGTTTTATTTCTTCCATCAGGGTAAATCTCATTTTTTTTAAGCTATGTCAGGGGTGGAGAGGCTCGTCCCTCATTATTGAAGTGACACCTGGCTGGAAAAACTCCACATTGGACAGGGAGGGGTGGAGGGAAAGCAAAGTGGAGCCCCGTGCTCAGAAATGAGCACAAGACAGGTCTAGATGCCAAAAACTGAGACCAAGAAAAGGGGGGAAATTTCAGCACCAGTTTATGATGGGTTTTTTGCATCACTCATCCAAAAGAAAGAAGAGGAAGCACATTGACTTTTAGTTCAGTTTATCATGAGGAATCTACACGGGCAATAAAGAATTCAGCAAAATTACCCAGTTTTCATCATCTGTAAGAGATTAAATCTTAATTTTAATCATCCTCATCTTGCCAGCAGCTCTGTGACAGCCAGGACAGCTGGGGACAGTGACACATTGATGGCTGCACCCCACCTTTCCTAAATTTCCCTCCAATTCTCCCCAGCAGACATTCCTCATGGCAGGAGAACGTGCCTGGAACAATCCAGAACCCCCATTTCCAACCCCTGTGCTCGGAAAGGAGCAGAGCCATCTCCTTGGTGGCCCTGACAGAAACCAGAGGAGCGTTACTGCACTTCCAGACACAATTCCCAGCTGGAAAAACACCTCGGGCTCACCTCCACAGCCACAAATTGGGCTGTTCTCTGCACTTTGCTGCTGCAGAAGGGGATCATTGGGAGGGTTTGGCATCCACCTTTCTCTCCAAGATGCCTTTAAGGACACCTGAGTGGAGCCCCAGCACGGCCAGGAGCGCGGAGCAGCTGAAGGAATGGGAATTATTGTGTTCAAATCATTCCCAGCCCAGCAGGACTGGGAACATCCCAAGAGCTGAGAGACAGGCACAGCTTCCCAGCCAAGGGAGGGGAGGATTTATGGATCTTCCTAAATCACAGCTTTTTATAAACAATCTCCAAAGGCAGCAGGACGAGGCTTCAAAATCTCATCCTTTCCGTGCTCTTTCCTGGATTGACAGCTTGAGGCAAGAAGGTTTTTAAGGGCTGGATTCCGACCCACAATATTGTGATACTTTGATTAATCTGCACTTCCAAAATGAGGCATCACTCAGTTTCCACTTTCCTGAGGGCTCGTCTTGGTGCTATCCACCAAGAAAAGGCACCACAGCTTTCTGTCTCATCCCTGGATTCAGTTTCTCACTCCTTTTCCCTTCTTTCCCCTCACATATTTGAGAGTTGAGAGCCTTGAACCCTTCTCAATCCCAATGTTTATCCAAGGTTTCCATTCCACCATCAGACTTTTTTTTTTTTTCCTCATTCTGTAGGCAGCTCTCATCTTCTTGCAAGACAATCTCCAATTATTTATCCTATTTGCCTTGGATGGAGTAGTCCTGGCAACCAAGTTTAAGCAGACTCCAAGGACTAGTGGTGCCTTGAGATGAAATTCCTCCCTCAAATCCTGCAATATGCTCCTCTCTGAGCACAGGCAGAAAACCCATTAACCTGAACAGATGGGAGGCAGTCTGTGGGCAGGCAAAATCTGTTAGAGCAAAAACTTAGAATAAAAAATAATATAAAGAAAATAATTTAAAAAATCTGACTCACAGGCCTGATAAGAATCACAAGATTGGGCATCAGAGATCCCTCAATTTTAAGAGGAAATGTGTATTTTAAAGAAAACAGATGCGTGATTCTTTGGTTTTGTTGACTTCCCTGATTTCTTTGAAACTAGAACTGGGGTCATTATTTGTCTACAAAACCTTTAACCTTAGTTAAAAAACAACCACAAAAAAAGAGAGGTAAATGGGCACAGTGGAACCTCCCTCAAAACTCCACGCTCTGCTGCTCAACCTCCCAGCAAAGGCACTGAAAAAATACCCACAGTGACGAGGATTTCTTCTTTCCAAACCTGCTATCCCAAGCCTTTATCATTTTCTGCACCGAGCCTCATTAGGACTTCTCCCGGGCACCTCATTCCAAATGAAATCCACCCCAGAATCCACAGGGCACGGGGAAAATTTGGAATTATCCACAGCCTGACAGTGACAGGATGGAGAGAAGGCTGCAGGAGGAGGAAGGAGTTGGGAAGGAAAGGAGCAGCAGAAGAAAACAGACTGAAAAGTGATTTTTCTTGCGAAAAACAAATCTTTCTTGTTCTTCTGAGAAGGTTTGTGCTGTCAGTGGAGCAGCAGGGAGGGAGGGCCAGGTAAGGAGAGCCTCAAACTTTAATTGGCAGCAGGGGGAGGTGACCTTAAAGAAGCACAGAAATGGATCCACAAAATCCACTTTGGGGCAATCTGTAATTCCCCATAAATAACACAGTTCTACATCGTGTAAGTAATTCCTTTTAAATTTTTAAAATAGATACATATGTATAGAGAACATTTATGTATTTTTGTATTTTTAGATAAATCTATATAGGAATATATTTATATACTGTATGTATTTAAACTCCTTTATATTTATAAACTTCAGTTCAATAAAAACCAATTTCCATAACCTCATCCA
>VZSR01000223.1:1713353-1727720 GCA_013398615.1 Brachypodius melanocephalos
CTGCAGAAAATTCCAAATATTTTGTGAGATTTATGAGCAAAAAGAAACTAAACTTAAATATTTCAAATTTTTTTTTTGTTACTAAATTACTGTTCCCTTCTTCTGGTAAATCTCTTCCCTTCTTCTTCTGTCACTGCAGAGTTTGGAAAGAGTAAAACCAAATCCTGAAATTGTAAATGTGAAAATTTAAAAAGCCTACGAAAAATTGAGCAGGAAACTTGGTTTACTGATCAAGATGATCTTGCTGAAGTGGAAACCTGGATGCCACTTGGAAAAGTGAGGAACGAATCCATAAAATTGCCAATCTAAAGACAACATAAAGAAAATCCAATTGAAAGAATAGAAGTTCTCAAGATTTTCAATCAGTAAACAACAGGGAATTTCTTCATGCCTGCCTTTCTGACAAATCTGTGACTATTCAGCCCAAAATAACTTTTCTGCAACTTGTGCTTGAATGTTGTCACAGTTACTGACAAGAACTAAATCTAAAATCCTGATCTCCCTGGTTGCAACGAAACATTCACTCAAACCAGCCCTCTGCTGCCACTTGTTTATTTAAAACAGACTCAAAAATCTAAAGGTTCATCTCACCAGCCAGCAGAACATGTCCAAATCATTTCCCACCGAAAACTGATCTGAAATCCAAGCTGCTCATAAATATTCCTGCCTGTTCTTTCATGGTTAAACATCTCAGTGCACCCAAGAGTTCCTGAGAGCAATTGATTGGGAAAAGGGATTCCACAATCAGCTCAGAAGCAATTGATGAATTGTTTACCACAGAAAAGGGTGGGGAGCACTGGGAATGTTCTGTTGGTTTCCCAAAAGGAGTTTAGGGGAAAAAAAAAAAAAAAAAAAAGAAGAAAAAAAAAAAAGAAGAAAAGAAGAAAAGAAAAAACAAAAGAAAAAAGAAAAAAAAAAGAAGAGCAATAATAATTGGTTAGATAACATTTCAACACTCGTACAGAAAATGAGCTGAGGCCCCTAAATCTTCCAGGATCTCATTCTAAACTTCCCAAAATGTCTTCTCAACTGGCACCTTTTTAAAATAAAACCTCAGATCTCGAAACCTCAGATCTTAGCTGCATGCTTAACCTCCACAAAACATGGTTTAAAATGCCAACGCCACCAAGGGATGTTCAAACCACTATAATCAACCTCATCATTTACAAGTATTCAATGAAGAAAAACATTTCAAGGGTTAAAAAGCTGTTGGTGAGTGAAGAGAGAAGGGGAGTTTTATTACAGCAAAAACTCACGGCTTTTTAGCCAATCTGTAAATTGAAAAAGGTAATCTCAGTTTATCACCTGATAAATGGGTGCAATTCCATGTAATGCATGGGTGTAATGCAGAAAACTGGGGCTTGGGCTGGGCTCTGAGCTGGTTTTGAACCTGAATTTATTCGGTCAGTGAGTTTTGACCCAGCATTGATACCCACAGGTCGAGCCCACCTGATGAGATGCTGGCACTGGTCAGGAAGGACGGGGATGGCAAGGTTGGATGTGTGTGGTGAAGCTGTGCCATGGAACAGATCCCCTGGAGACTCCAGAGGGAGGAGAATGACAGCACTCACTCACAAATCCTCAAGGACTTCCAAACAGTGCCACGAGTCGGGAAATAATCCCAATTTTTGTCATTCTGTCCAAGCAGGGACTCGTGCTCAGCTCTAAACTCATAACTCAGCTCTAAAATTGAAAACCAACACAGAGAGCCAGGAATTAATGGAACAGGGAGAGCTGCCACACCAAGGAAAACAGGAAAAAGATGGTTTTCCCTCTTCCTTTCATTCCCAGTGACGCAGCAATGCAGAGCCTGAATCTTTGCTGTGTCAACCCAAAAATAAAAGAAGCCCTGACCTCCCTCCACCTCCTGCAGGTTCTGACAGCTGCCCATCACCTTTGGCCTTTCAATGAAAACCACTCTCAATAAAGATTCTGACGGCTTTTACTGTAATGTAAGCTGTCTCAGCACAAAGAAATGAGTCTTTATTTGACTGGTTTCTTCTGAATTAAATATATATATATATATATATATATATATATATGTATATATATGTATATAAACCCCTGCTGAAAACCACAGCCACACTTCAGACTGGAAATGTGACAAACACTCCGTGTCTGCAGGGGATGGAGGTGTCCCAAAGGACGGATGGAGGTGTCCCAGTGCTCACACAAAGATTTCGCTGTTCCAGACATTTTTTCCACCTTCCTGCCTGTCTGTTTCGCTCTAGGAATGTGCTGTCTGTGGGACAGTAATTTTGGAATCTCAGGGTGAAGAAGCCGCTCCTGTGTGTGAGAATTCCCCAGCAGGCGGCTGCGGGGACCGACCGGGGCGCTGCGTGGGCGAGGGCAGCATCACCAACATCACCATCATCCTCATTAGCAGCAGCATCATTAGCAGCAGCAGCAGAATCAGAAGCAGAGGCAGAAGCAGCAGAATCAGAAGCAGAAGAAGCAGCAGAAGGAGAAGAAAAGAAGAAGCAGCAGCAGCAGCAGCAGCCGGCCCCGCGGGGCAGGAGCCGCAGCTGAGTCACGGCTCTGCCTCTCCCCCAACCCCGCCAGGGATTTTCTCTCCGAGCTCACAGACATCCCTGTGACGAGGGATTCTTCCTTTCAGGGCCCAACCTCCGGCGTTTTGATGTCTGAATCAGGAATTCGTACGAGCATCCTTGTGCCTGCTCCGTGGTTAATGCCCTCCCCTTTCCCTCCAGCATCTCTGCTCAGGCTTTTGCTGGAGTCCGAGGATGAAACAAAACCCATCGTCATAAAAAATCAGAGTAAATTTCCACACGAATTAATTTATCCAAACAGTTGTATTTATTTAAACTACAAAGTATTTGCCTTGGGCTCAAGTTGTTGTTCTTTGGGTGGTTTTTTTTTTTTTTAATATAATCCGAATATGCACAATTTTATATTTATCACAAAATCCTCACCAGCCCTGGAAATTCAGGAGACAGATCCAAACTCTGAGCTCACAATTCCTTTGGGTAAAAGCCTCTGCTTCAGAAATGTGGCAAATCTGATCCAATGGTTTGCTACAATGGACAAGGTTTAGTCTTTGCTGTCCATCATCAGCTGCCAGGAGGTCAAATCCTCCTTCCCTGAAATGTTTTTCAAACGATAAGCCAAGTGAAAGAAAAAAAAAAAATTCCAAAGGCAAGGTTCAGAACTGCAGGAATTACATCATAATCATTTTAAAAAATCCTCTATTTGTAAAAGTCAAATGAACAAAAGATGCTGTTTGCCACCCAAACCCTTTAGTATTCCAAGCTGGTTGACATATGGAACATGAGACTGGAGCCAGTTTATAATTACTTCACTGAGAAGTCTCTGTTAGTGTTTATGTGTTTAATTCTACGTTTGCTAGATGCCCGTGGGGATAAATACGTTTTGCTGCTCCTTCTGGATGTGTCTGAAAAGCAGCAAAGAAATAGTGATAAATAATAATTCAAGGTAGAAAACCCGTTCTTTGTGTTTATTTTAAACCCCACCGCTTTGTACGACGTCACTGTGTTCCATAAATATTTCATCTACCAAAAATAGGCTACAAAAGCCGACTTTGGAGGTGTCCAAGGAAGGACTGGATGTGTCACACTCTGGGCTGGGGACAAGGTGAGGATCAAGCACAGCTTGGATTTAAATCTATTTGCTTTGTTTGATGGAATTTCTCACTCCTATGATAATTCCATATTGCTAATTATCTTAAAAAATCTTAAAATTTAGGGAGTTCCCTACATGTCATCACCAAAAGCACTGCTGACTTGTAAGAAAACCAGAAACCAAAAAGGCAAATGTGGGCTTGCCTGCAATTCCTGTACTGATTACCAATAAGCTGTGGTGTTTTTAAGCCATTTTCTGGATCAATACCTGACCAAGAGCCAAATTACCTTCTGTCCCAACTCTGCCCATCCTTGCAGAACTGGAACCTTAACTCAAAGCTGTCCGACTCTGGATTTCACCCTCCTCTTGATTTATTTTGCAATTTGTAACTCTGTGCCCCGTGATTCCAGCAAACAAATCACAGGTTCAGGAGAGCCCTGCCAATCTTGACAAGGTGAATGAGATTTTCTCTGCATTCCCCAGCCTGCCACGAGGATTTGCTTCTCCAGTAATTCTTGGCTTTAACAGCAAAATATAAGCAGTTGCTTCTGAGTGTTGTTGCTTCTTCCACATGATTCTGTCTTTAATCACAATCCGGAGTCAGATGAGAAATTTGAGATTATTGATGGATGCTCCTTCTCCAGGAGCATTCTGCAATGCACTCGAAAAATTTAGGACTTGCTCAATCTATCTTTTCAAAAGCTAAGCTGCTGCAATGCTAAAAACGTCTACGAGAAAAGGGCACCAAGAATTGGAAGAAGTTGCTGCGCATTTCAAACACTCCCCTGTGAAAATGTGGCTCCAATATTCCTCCAGTGTATTCAGAACTCACCAAAAAAGCAGCACTTTGGAATATTGGATGTTCCAGTGATTTATTTCTGACTTGTGCTACCTAATTATGGGGATCAAATCGCTACCAAAGTCTGCTTTGAAGCTACAAGATGTTGTTAGTACACGTGAACAAATACTTAAATTTAAGTACTCTACACATCCTGCCTTAGTTTGATTCTTTCTAAACACCAAGATCATCACAGAGAATCTGGAAGGTCAACTGGGCTTTAAGGAAGGAGCAGATATTGGGATAAAGAGCCACATGAACGTGTGGTAATAACAGATTCTTACAAATAAATATTCTAATGCATTAGGAGCGCTGGTATTTTACCTTTGCTAAATTCTGCTAAAGAGGAACAGCAAGAGGAAAAGTTAATTTCATCCAGACAGTGAAAGAACTTTGAATTACGACAACCTAAAAGCCTTTGATCCTGTAATTTAAATGTACAGCAAAACAATAATCTCTTCAGGTACTGAAGGTAATTCGGTGTATCTCTGATGAATTGAGTATTTTAATAACCAGTCATGAGAATTTTCAACTCCATTATTACAGCTTGAGCAAGGACAATTTCTCGCAGCCCATGTGCCCTTTACAAGCTGAGTTTCTCTAATCAGTGAGAGCTGAATGACCAAAGGAATAAACAAGAATGGGAGAGGGGAAGGGATGAGGAGGGGAAAGAAAAACCAAAACTTCTGGAAGTGTGGATTAGGGACAGCTTGGCTCTGCTATAAACTCACACATCCAACAGAACTGAGCAGAGCAAAGAGCCAATTTCCAGCTCAATTTCCAGTGCCTTGTGCCTTTCTGGTGGAACCATCATTTGCATTTAATCACGCTCTTCATAAAAGGCTCTTGGAAGGCTACGGAAATAGGAGAATGTAATCCCATTATTGCAGCACAAAGAAATAGGAGAATGTAACCCCCTTTATCCCAACACAAAGAAACTCCAGCAAGGTGATCTCTCAGCGGCTGGGCCACGAGAGAATTGCCAGTCCCAATCACCTGATTTTTCTTTTCTCCGAAGAGATGCCATAAATGGAAGGAAAATTTCTCCAAGTGACAAAGGAATAAACTAAACACTTATTTATCCCACCAAAGTACTGGAGAGGGGATTTTTTAACAATGCCTGCATTAGCTAAAAGGACACTTTATGCAGAAATCAGGCAGCTACCTCTGAGAAAATGTGTCTGAATAAAGGCAAGTATTTTGCTTTTTGGCAACCTCTTGAGCTGCACAATAAGAATTACGTCACTCTTGTTATGTGATGAATTGTTGTGGTGAAAGTCTAAATTTTCCATCCTCTTCCAACTTTTTCTTTAAGAAGACTCTGGAAAAACAGAGGTTGGACAGGAAGAGAATTCTTCAGGTGACAATTCCTGGTTCTCCCACCCTCTGGGGATGGTTTCGAGGGGTGGGAAGGGGAACTGGAAAATGTCACAATGACGATGGAATGCAGCTCTGCTGGTCACAGAGACCACTGAATACTTTTATTTGCTTGGAAAAGCCTCCGAATTCCTGGTTTTGTGGAGGTTTACAGCTTAAGCTGGGAATTCATCAGCAGAGTATCACCATTTTTGTCATATTAACTTCATGTCGTAACTTTTGCCTATTTGAAAGGAATGCCGACAGATTAAAGTCAGGAATGAATCCCTCAGAAAAATCAACGAGCAGCCTGAAACAGCTCCCACAAAAAGGAACAGCCATATGTGAAAATGTCATGACTCACCACAGCACATTATTTTCCCCAAAAACATCCTTGGTGTCACACGCAGATACTGCGCTGCTCACGTGGGAACAATGCAAGAGTAAATAAACACGGGAATTGTGAACAGAACGTGCCCAATCACTGTTTGATGCCTTTCACTGCCACTTCCAAGCCTCCACAGTAATTTCACCCTAAACATTCAATTTTGGTTTCAACACAAAGGGACAGATTAGAAGTTTTTAATTAAAAATTCTAAAAACACGATGACGTGAAAACTTCATATACTCGGATTTTTTCTTCTTCGCCCTTTCCAAAAGGTTTCAGTAATGGTTGATTCAAGCACAAGCAAGTTCTGAAATATTTTTTTTAAGTAAAAATTTCAACTTTTAAATAATTGTTGAAGCCTGCTCTGTTTTGTTTTAACATGGTTAAGTGACGGCAGACTGACCTCAAAACGTGCAGCAGTGTTAGTGGGGACAGCTGACAAAGAGAACTGTAAAGGGCATCAGCTCAATTTGAGTTTGGACAGAAAAAAACCTTATTCCATCTGAATACAACAGAAGAATCTATACAGGCAGGTCCTGCGCACTGGAATCCGAACAGAAATATCTTTTTGAGAGGGTATTAAAGATAACTGAGTATTTACAGTTTTAACTATCTGATCAGAGCTGTTTCTAATCCATTTATTTTGCATTTACAGACATACAGAACTTCTGCTGGTCCTGCAGTCACAGGTTTTTACCCTGAGCTTTCAGGGTAACAAAACTGAGGGATTTGTCCTCGTTATGCAGAATAATCACATGCCTTGCACAGCTCTCCCAGGAAAATGCTCCTGGATTCCTGCAGGCAGAGATGTGCACACACTTTTACACGTGTGCAGATTAAGCTGCCTCTTGCCCCAAATGCAATTAGTTGTGTGTGTTAACGAGATTAGCAGCACACCCCTCCAGCCCTGGTGAGAGCAGCAGAGATGGGCACCTTGATACTTTACAGCAAGCTGCTTTTGCTGATTAACATCATTAACTCTGATTTATGTATCACACATAATCCTCTTTTCCAACATGAAAGTTATTTGCTGACGTCCTCAGAGTGAGAATATTCTGTTCTTATCTTGAGGAGTCCAATGTCTGGATCTAGAGAATTCCAGTCATCTATCAAAGAAGCTACTCTAAACCACAGACTAATTAAAGAAATCCAAAAGTGACTTTTAAAACTGTTGTTCATCCCTCGAAAAGAAACGTTTTCTTGCTGCCAATTGGGTTTGCTTCCTTTCAAACACTCAGCTGAAAATTCCCGAATGGGAGCAACCACTGAAATGAAGTCATGTGCTTTAAACCTCACATTAGTGTTTGTTAAAGGGTGACATGCTCAAAGTCTTCATCCCGTCCTGACAGACAGACAGACAGACAGAGCAGTTTGCCACGTGTTTTTCCAAAGGCTGGAACCACTCCTGGGACTCTGTTCCACAGAAAACATCACAGATTCCCTGTTCTAGATCACCCAGCAAAGCAGTGACAAACAAACCTCCAGGGAAAGTCTCCATCAGCCCAGTGACAAGCCCAGCAAATCAGAAAATCGAGATTTAATCCTGTTGTTACCACATAAAGCCACACCGAGCCTGGATTTCAGGACAACAGCACCTGGTGTGTTTATCCTGTGTTTAAAACCTTCCAGGGAGCTGTTCCTGAAACACAGGGAGATGATCACCGAGGGATTTGGACAAGAACAATCCCACTCTGCCATCTCCTTTCATCTGCAGGTGCATTTTACTCCAAAGGCCACTAAGGAGCTGATTTGTCATCAATGCACAGCCCAACAGCCAAGGATGTGGGAGCTGAAAATCATTTATGATGGGTCACAATATCCAGGGGAAAAAAAAAAAAAAAAAAAAGAAAACAAAAACGAAACCCACTAAGCAATGACCCCGAAGTTTATTAGCTGCCTGATTTTTTGGAAAGGCCATCTAGCAAATCAAAGAAGAAAAAAACTGCAAGACTTAACAGAAAAAGCACTGCTGGAAGACCCTCACCAAATCAGTGGAAGGGATTTGAGCAGAAATAATGTAAACCTTCACGCACACTAATTACACTGCATTACAATTATATTGTAATATTATCATTATCTTAGTGTCTCTCTTGTAAAATAAGAAATTCCACTTGCAACCTGTTGAGAATTTGATCATGGCTCGCCAGTAGCAAATTGTGACCTGTTGAAATAGGAAAGGCATGGAACAAAAGGGTATAAAAACCTATAATATTCGATGTTTTTTTCTTGTTATTCTGGGTATTAAAACTGCATAAAATGAAGTCAGTACTTTTAGAAAATCCTGGCAATTTTTAGAAATTTTTAAAAATTTGGGAATACTTAGCATCAACCTTTTGGGGAAAGATGCTTCCAGCAAAAATGGCTTTTCCAGTGTCCTGGAGTGTTTACACAATGGCAAACCCCATCCACAGAAAACAAGGAGTCCTCTACACCCTGGAAGCCCCTGGGGGGCTTTGTCTGCCCAAGATGCACCAGGAAGACCCTCCAATAAATGGAACAGTTTTTTATTCCCTTAATTCTGTCTGGCCTCTGTTTTTAGGCAGCCCAACCAGGCATCACACCAGCTGTTTGTAAGGAAATCTGTTTATTCACATCTGTGTGTGAATAACCACAAGGAGGGATGGAAACAAAGCCAGGGAGGGATGACCTGTGGGGACAGAATAAAAAGGACCAAATCTTTGCAGTTTCTGCCCAAACCTGCAGCGGGCTGCAGCTGTCCCTGGGACTGGGCACAGATAAAGCAGCTTAATTAGCAGAAGCAGTGCAATCAAGCAAGGAGTTTTCATTCCAGACCCAGGGTTGAGCTGCCCTCCCACCCTCCCCTCGGTGTCTGGGAAGTTTTATCGCCTCCTTGCACATTTTTGTCGCTGCCCAAGGTAAGCTGGCTCCTCTTTGGAGGCAATGCCATTACTGCAGGTAACATTTCACTCCATTATTTATGGAGTAAATTCGCTTTTTGGTCGCCTACAACATTGCTTTCTCTGCCAATTCACTCTGGTCCATTCCTGACAATTTTTCCACCTGCCTGTAATTACCCTTTGCTGCCGTGTTCAGCCAACCAGGTCCAAATTCCTTCTGGGGAGGTTCTGTATCCAAACCTGGCTGCCTGCATCTCTTATTCCCTTCCTCACACGCAAGTTTCTACCCAAACACGGATTTTCACTGTGATCTTATCACACCTTTAAAGGCAGACTGCAGTGTGCCTTATTTATAAATGTATAAACCCTCCAAACATCAATTATTTCCGTGGTATTAAAGCAGATTTCTGTAGTATAAAGCATTCCTGATGAGATATAATTATGTGACATTGGATGGGATATTTTGTGGGTCGCTCACAAGGTGCTGTTAAGAACTGGGTGCTAAAACTGCATCAAATGAAGTCACTGCTTTTAGAAAATCCTGGGAATATGTAGCATCAATCCTTTGGGGGAACATACTTCCAGCAAAAATGGCTTTTCCTGCAGTGTTTACACAGTGGCAAACCCCATCCATAAAAAACAAAAAGTCCTCTCCACACACGTTTGCAAGATGAAGAATAAAACATCGAATATTACAGGTTTTATACCCTTTTGTTCCGTGCCTCTCCTATTTCAACAGGTCACAATTTGCTCCTGGCAAGCCATTATCAAATCCTGAATAGATGGCAAAGCAGAATTTCTTATTTTACGTGGTTCCATAGTCTACCAAGGAATTTGTTATTCCTTTTATCTCCCACTTCAGTCTCATTACCCTGAAAATGTACCTCCCTGAAATCCATTATTTCCTTGCCAGTTTTTCCATTTTCCTTTCTCTGAAGGCAAACTTTAGAAGAAAACGTTGGCAAACTTTTTTTTCTCTAATACCACCCATCCACCTAAAAGTGTTAGTGTAGCTTTCACCAGGCTTCAGAGGCGTTTCTATGATCTCCTAAAGATGGGGAAAAAAAGAAAAAAAATCACCTGGATCCTGAGCACAGGGGACAGGGATGGGAGGGGGTGACACCAGAACCTGCCCAAATTTGTGGCCAGCATCTCATTTACACTCAGCTGCCTAAAATAACATTAGAGCTGGTTTAGATAGAGCAAAACACAGAGCATGGAGGAGAAAATGTTTTCCACTGAGAGATCCGGTTCTCATTTTCTACCTTGTCAAAAAGGTGATCTCTCTCACATACTGAGTTTGGCTATTTATACCAACATAGCCAACATACACACAGGACAGAAATGTAGATAAACAGGAAAAAAAATCAGCGATTTTCTGTCTTAGATCATCTTAAAATACCAGCACAGACATTGTCTGGTGCTGCACCAGCTGGCTGTAGGGAGAGCAGACACAGAACACAGCTTGGGTGAGGTTGTTGTGCACACAAATTCAGATTTAACACCTTCCATACTTTGAAACAAAACATAAAACATGGCTTGGGTGAGGTTGCTGTACACACAAACTCAGATATAACATGTTCCATAACCCTAGCCCTAATTTAACACGTGTTAAATTCAGATTTAACACCTTCCATACTTTGAAACAAAACATAAAATATGGCTTGGGTGAGGCTGCTGTACACAAAAATTCAGATTGAACATGTTCCATAACCTTAACCCTAACCCTAATTTAACATGTGTTCAATTCAGATTTGACACGTTCCATACTTTGAAATGAAACACAAAAAGCACAGCTTGGGTGAGGTTGTTCCTGTACACACAAATTCAGATTTAACACCTTCCACACCTCAGGCAGCTCAGCTGCACAGCCTGCTCCTCCAGCCCTTGCCCAGTGCGGAATTAATATTTAAAAAATGGACAAAAAGCAGCGTCAAAGCCCCATGAGCTGCACTTTACCCCTTGAAACACCTCATGCAAGGGGCTGAGGAGGCAGAGCTCAGGATGAAACTGCAGAAACCCTCGTGGTTTCCTGGGAGCCCTGCAGAGATGGGCTGTTTGTGCCTGCATCCCTCCTTTAATTGTGTTTTTATTGGGATTGCAGAGGCAGAGAGCCCTTAATGCAGAGCTGGGAGCTGCAGGCAGTGCTGGGAAGCTGGGCTCATCTAATTACCAATTACCTGCTTGCACTGGCCTCGTGCAAAAGCTGCTTTTTGGAGGGCTGGGAGCCCACCCCAAAGGCCACAACCCGAGTTAGGCTGAAATGTCTCACAAAGATTGTTCTGAAATGCAGAATTTTCAGACGAAGCCAAAATTAGAGAGAAACCAAAGCAAAACCTTTGTCACCCTTGCTCGGTTTCAGAGGTTTTAAGGAATCCATTGCCTCCTTGGAATATCACAGTTGTTTTCCTTTAATATCCTTACTGCAATAAAGAACATTTTAAATCCATGAAGGTGATTTAGGACACCTTTTTCTTCCCATATAAAATACACCTATTGATAAGATTGTCTTCGCCTCACACTCCACATTTGGTCATTTGAGGGAAGAGACCCTCCAAAAACCTCCTTCCTCCTCTACAACCCTGCTGGATTTGTCTCCAAACACATCCCACCTTCATCCCAGTGCCAAGGAATCCCTTCCATCCCCTCCATCCCACCCAGCAGCTCCACACTTGTCCCAAACTGGGTTTCCCTCTCCATTTCCCACCTGGATTTGGATTTTCTGCTGGCAGCAGCGAGCTGTGCCACGCCAGGAGTCATTGCAGGGACATTTTCCTCCTCCAGAGTCCTCCCAAAGGACTGGAGAGTGCCCTGGCAGAGCAGGTGCCCTCGTTTGTGCATTATTAAAATCAAACACCACCGTCTAAATTCGGGAAACTCTCCCACTGAAGGCCCACACTGCATGAAACGAAAGCTGCAGCCACTAAATCAACATGTTACAACCAAAACCATGAGAATTCTGGGCCAACTGGAGTTAGCAACTCCTAATTAGTTATGCACAGTGGAGCCATCCCTAATGAACAGAGGAACTGCCGTGCAATTGTCATTGCAGCGTGTCTGTGCACGTTTGGTACTTACAAAAAACATCACCCACACTTTTAATTTAAACTTCTTCCCACCTCCTAGTGAGTGAAACAAAACCCCAAACCAAAAAATTCAAACCCTAAGAAGCTCGTGCTGCTCACTTCACGAATTTTTTGTGTCTCCAAGCAGTGCTGTTCTGCACTACAACAACAGTGCTCATATTAAAGATGTTTCTGATGAGCAATGCTGGCCCATAAATGACTGGGTAATTTTTAAACCAGAAAGTTTGCTCTTCATTTAGCATTTGTCCCAGCCATTTGGGGTTTATCTTTGGAGCCTGTCACAAGCTGAGTAACTACTCAGGCAGTAAACATGAAGTGAAATGCGTAATTGTCTGTTAAAAAAAAAAATGGTACTGATACTTACCACCAGATTTGTGCTACAAAAAATACAAGAACGAAATTTCCCAGCTTTGCTCTTTTTATAATTTCACTGCTGCTGCCAACTAGTCTTATATTCAAGCTTTAAAGGACAAGACACACTCAGTGATGATTAGTTTTTGATATTGAAGCAGCTCTCTGAACCATCTACGTAAGGTTTTAATAAAGATAATAATCTATACACAGCACCTTGGCCCCTTGCCACTGATGTATGGCCTCTCAACAGCTACTGAATATTCAGGACTTGTTGTGTACAGAACAAAATGGTTATTTCCTGAGGAAATCCAAACAGATTTTAAAATAAACCCATCTAGCTGGAAATTCTGGACACTTTATGCAGAATTAAAAGAGAAGCTGAAGAATTAAAAGAAGAGAAGTTGAAGCTGTCCAGGTTTCATTTAGCTCTGTCAGCAGACGTTTGCATGACCTTGAACAAATTATTTCGCTCCTTTAGTTCCCTCCATTTGTAAAATATCAACAGAGATCCTCCAAGCTGTGAAACAGCCGTGGAAATCTGTCACATCCCATCACCATGAAAGCTCACATGTGGTTCTTGCGGAGCATCTGTGCACCAGACACATCCCCAGTGCACCCCAAACCCCATCCACCGGCTGTGGGGAGCCATCAGATGGTCTGGAGGTCACAGGATGTTGGAGATGTCTGCTCAGGGTGCAGCTGCAGGTGGGAAGGATGGAAAGGATGGAAAGGATGGAAAGGACGGAAAGGATGGAAAGGATGGAAAGGATGGAAAGGATGGAAAGGATGGAAAGGACGGAAAGGACGGGAAGGACGGGAAGGATGGAAAGGATGGAAAGGATGGGAAGGATGGGAAGGATGGAAAGGATGGAAAGGATGGAAAGGATGGAAAGGATGGAAAGGATGGAAAGGACGGAAAGGATGGAAAGGATGGAAAGGATGGAAAGGACATCACAGCCAAACGCATGAGGAACAAGCCTGGAAATAAAATCAGCTTTTCCGATGTCTTGGTGTGAATTTATATAAATTACTGGTGCTCTGGGAGGGTTTGCACTCCAGGCCACCTCTCCCTGGTGCTGCTGTTCTGGAATGACAGGGGAATTCTCAGCTAACTGGGGGAAAGGGCTGCTGGCTCTTTGTTTCCACCGCTGGGCCAGAGGGTCATTTATTGTCCAAAATTACCAGGACAAAGCCTTCCATGAGAACCAGAACCAACCAAGCCCACTCACCATGGATTTATTGACTACAGCCTTCAGCCTGTTTTCAATTTATCCCTTCACTTGCCACCAAAGCTGGTGGAAAATCTTGGATTCAGCTTTTTTTTACAGCCCTACCTTCAGGAGAAGCACAACTACTCAATGTGGTTGGAAGACCCCCAAGATCCTGTAGGAGAAGAATTATCCTTGGCAGCTCTAACACACCCTGGACTGAGGAAGGAGGGTGCTTTGGCACAGCTGCATTTACTCTTCCCTTAAGAAGTCAGGAAAATGGTAAAAAATATACAAATTAGCATAGATAAACCAATTCTCCCATTTTTTTTTCTGCCCTGTCCCATGCCTTAAAGGTAAAGTAATTGAAATGGAGAATTTCAAACTCCAGTTGAAATGGAGAATTTCAAACCTTGCAATAGGACAAACCCCGTAGGGCAAGAAACTGAGGGAAGATGTCACTGAGAAAAGGATTATAAAATGCAAGCACCAACTGGGATTTGGTTCCAGGCAGAACATCCCAAATGATTCCATGAGCAACAATACCAACAACAATGTTGGGTTACCAAATCTTAGCCTTGATGTGTGAGCCGACCTTTCACAGAAATAAAATATATTGGAAACAAAATGTCCCTTTATCCCAGGGGTAAGAGAGAACGCCAAAAAAAAAAAAAAAAAA
>VZSR01000223.1:1737053-1758423 GCA_013398615.1 Brachypodius melanocephalos
AGATTGCTCACTTTGAGCCCTGAAATGAGCCCATGAGGCAGCTGGGACACATCTGGGGCATTTGGAATATTCCAAACACACAAAACCTGCAATATCTCTCCCATCTGAGGGATGGCAAATTCACCCAGGCTTGCAGGGCACCCTCACACTTTACCAGGAGTTTCCATATCAGGAAGGAGTTTAAGCTTTATTCCTGAATTTTAAAGGAAGAAGAACCAGAAATCTCTGTGCTGCTCTCACCGTCATTGTCCTGGTGGCAGCACAGAGGCACCTGTTGGATCTTGAGCTGTTCCTCAAGGAATGTGGCTGTTTTCTCTTGGGCAGCAAGCCAAAAACCCCTCCTGGATGGTTGAATATTTATCAGAGAGCACAGAGATTCTCTGTAGAGGGCATTTTTGGGGTGTCTCTGCAGGTGCCAGGAACCTCCCTGGTGCAGCTTTCATTCTTTTGTTCTGTATAGTTTGCTGTTGGAATTCCAGAAAACTTAGACTTTAAGATTTTAGTATATAGCAATACATGTAAGTTAAAATAGAGGACTTTAGGGTTTGGGTTTTTTTAAATTATTTTCTGCTTTAATTAAAACCTTTTTGCTTTTTCTAAACGCACCCAATCAGCCACCTCACTAATTTTTATAAGCCATTTTTGGGAGGCTGCTGGCATCCCCCTAGAGCTTGATACACCTTCGTGGGACTCAAAAAAACCACTGGCCACCTGCAGAATGATATCAACCAAGAGTTGTGGGATGTGAAACAATCCAGGAGAAGCAAACAGCTGGGAGGAGCAGATCTTTGTGTGCCTGCTCCGCTCTCCCAGGCCACCAGGAGCTGAATTTTGCTGAATTCCCCAATCACTGCCAGGGCTGCACATCAAACACTGCTAAAAACAAGGCAGAACTCAAACCCTCTCTCAGGGTGGAGAGGATTAATCTGTGTAGGGATTTTGGGGAAGGAAGTTACCAGGGAGGTGTGTGTGAGTGTGTGAGAATTCCCTGGGTTTGTTTTTTTTTAATTGCTGACAGAGACAGACACAAAGTGCAACCCCCCTGGCTGCTGCTGCACCTGCAATTCCTAACTGGATTCGAATCACAGCTTTGCAAGGAGTTTTTTGTATTTTTTTGGAGGAAGGAGAGCATGATGACATGACAGAAGAGCAATATTAATATTAATATTAATCTTACTTGCAAAGGAAATGCAGTGGAGCAGAGTGAGCATTGCCCACTGTCACTGCTCCCCTGTGCATCATTCGATTTTATATCCACCCACTTGAATTGTGGATATTGCTGCTATTTCTTGCAGCACAAGCCAGTACCCTTGGGAGAAACAAAAAGCAAGTAAAGACTTAAAAAATAGCATTCCCTTACTGTGTAAAGTCATGTTCTGTCATTTGACAAATCTTTATGGAGTCAAATAACAAATGTTTTGTCAATATTTTTGAATACCATGAGAAGGAAATTTGGTTGGAAAGAGAAGAGAAGGTTTCTGGGATGATAGGAGGAATGTAACACTTGGAGAGACACCTGCACTACAGTGGCAACCTAAATGAAAAGTCAGAATTGTCCTGTAGGTGCAGAAACAGAGTGTGAGGTATGAACAGGTTAAAGCCTGCAAGTTGGGCATTCAGTCAATAATTACCACACAAAACGCTAAAACTCTGCAGAGGAATGCACCATTCTTCATGTCAAATGAGTGGTTTTCACATTTGAGACAAATTAGAGTTGGGAAGGCATCAATTTTATGTCATGAATGGGGTGAGAGCAGCTTGGGCAGGTCGGTGGTGTTGAAGGCAGGAGACAGCACAGGTGACCTTCCCTGCATCCCTGCTTCTGCTGCATTCCAAGGAAATCCTGCCAGGTGGGGACACCCCTGCAGCTCTGCAAGGCAGGCACACAACCAAAAAAAATGCCAAAGAACTTGGCTGGAGTTTTCAGAAAAATCAGAATTTTCCCCTCTTTTCAATAGATGTTGCCCAGACCGACCATGACGAATTCATTCCCTGTTAATGGTTTTGGGGATCCTGAGGGTAAGACCCACATCAAGATGTTCTATATAAGGAAATCAGCTTTCATATGCTCAGCGACCAGAAAAAATAGAAACAAACTAAGTTCAGTTTAAGTTCAAAGGATCATTTTTATGCTGGAATTAAGAGGGGGAGAAAGGGCACGTTGTATTTTCCAAAGGAAACTCACTGCTGCACTTGGTCCAAACAGCCCAATATGTGCTCTTAACCCACCATCCCTGAAAAAACCTTTTTCTACTTCTGGCAAATAAATCCCATCAGCAAATCGAATGGAATTTCTTTTTCCAGAGGTAGAAGGGAAGTCTGAAGGCAGGCTGGAAAGTTCTAGAAGGTTCCAGTGCTCCTCATCCTCCTCTTCTGATATTGCAGATGTGTTCCTTCACACAAGGGTTTGCAAACACACACCCTGCCAGCTGTTACAAAACCAGCAGAACACAGAAAAAAAATCCCATATTATTGGAAATAATGAGAAATAATCAGTGAATAAGAGAGCCAGGGGGATTTCATGGCCATCTGAAGCTGATTTAAACTGAGATTTGGTCGGAAGGAGAATCCTGATGTTCCACCGGCGGAGTCTGGAGGGCTGGGTGGGGGGGTTGAGATGCCAACACCAATTCCTGTGCCCTAAATAAGCAGCTGCTGGGTGATGCAGACGGGATGCGCTGCAGGATGAGTCACTGGCTGAGAGAAAGGAGCAGAGGAGATGAAAGCTGTGACACACTCAGAGCCCTGCAAGGACTTCCCTCCCTGCCTCCAAAGCCTCCAGAGCGGCCACGCAGCAAAAAATGCTCTAAAATCTCTTTCCCATCTCTTTTCCTTTCGTTTCCGGGCAGGTTTGTGGGATTTCACGTCGGAAATCCCTTAGGAAACAGTGGGTTTGCACAGATATGTGTAAATAATGCACGGGCACAATTAGAGGAGCACGAGGTGGGTGAGAGGCTTGAAGTGCATTGCACAGCGGGGAAGAGGCACCCCACGGAAAGAATTTCATTGAAAATGCAGCAACCAGACTGCTTTAAAGCCTATTAATTTGATTAAGAGCTGTGGATATTCGATAAAAAGCTATTTTTTTTTTACAATATCTACCGCAGACATCTCAGGCAAACACAGGGGAAGCCTCTCCCCACCAACCTTAAAGTAAAATCTTCTTTAGAGATTCTGTTCAGTCAGTCATTCCCCTCACTGTCCTCCACAACAGGCTCAAAATTACAAAATGCTGCTGTTACTTCTGTTGGATGTGGCTCGTGCCAAACAAAAAAAAATCACCCCAAAATGAGGCATTGTGACTTCAGTTAAATGCCATAAACTAGAATTCACTTTTGGGATGCAGTCCTCACTGGGGAAAAGGTCACAGGCATGGCTTTCAAACAAAAGGAGATTTCAATGTGGTTAAATATTTTGCAGTTCGTTTTCTTGTTCTCATTTGACCTTTCAGAAAGCGTTGTTTTAATTAAGTTCCTCTGTTTTTCACGCCAAGTCGATTCTAGCATTTCAGAGCTTTTTATTTCAATTTTTCTTTTCATATGAAACAAGTAAACAAGTGTTGAAGCATTAAACCCCACCTTTGCAGTACCTATCCTCTTAACTTCGACCCACCCCTATTTTCAATATTTCATGGCTGTTAACTCCTATCCCATCTCTATTTTCAATATTTTATGGCTGTTAACTCCTATCCCGTCTCTATTTTCAATATTTTATGGCTGTAGAAATGATCCTCCCCAATCAAAAGAACGGTGCTGGTAATTTTAATTGCATTACTAATGAAAGCACTCCAGGCTCAAGGCTTAACTGCACTTTTATCCTGCAGGTATCCTGCTACATTCACATGCCTGAGGATGATTTAGACCAAATTATCTTAAGCTTTAGGGATACAAATTGGAGGTTTTGCAATCACAGCCGAGCAGAGCTGCACAATCTCTGCAGTCACATCTTTTCACTGCTGTCAAAACAATACAGACAAGGTCGCACATCTTTAAAAGTGTTTAGCATTATTTTCCAGCTCTGCTGCTGGAACAGGAGAGTGTGGAGAATGCAGACTGAATTTAGCAAATCAGGCAACAACTTCATTTCAGACACAAGAAACCATCCAGGCTGACACTGAGCTCTTGTGTTCTCACAGCTTTTTTGTTTTGTTTTGTTTTCTATTTGAGCTTTGATTCAAAGTGAGCCTCGATGCTTATCTGAGAGCTCAGGATAGTCAGAAACGAGTACAATAAATAAATAAATCATCAGCCATCAGAGATCTCTGGTCCTTAATATAACACCTCTAACTTCTGCCTCCTTTTTGATAAACCTGGTTTATTTATCATCATTCTGTCCATCAAATCATGAAACATCGTGACCTCTGCAGTCACTCTGCCCTCCATCCATCACTTCACTCCCAGAGGGATCGATTCTCCCTTTTCACAGCTTCTCAGAACTCCCCTGGCAGAAATTCCAGCCCAAATTGCATTTATTATTGCACCCTCCTTTAGAACTCTAAGGTGGCAGCTTCATTAAATAAACTCATTTTAACATAGGTGGTCTAGAGCAAGGATAAAGGATTTATCCAGGGCTGAAGTGATTAAAGAAGGCTTTGCTCCACTGAAATTGGTGGAATTAGGTCCAAACTTAAAACAGTTTGAAAAATTCGTCAATTTATTGCCGGGGGGGAAAACTCAGAGGAATTATCGACAGTCAGACTGTTCAAAATTATGAATATGCAAAATTAAGGTCCAGTAACATGGGAAGGGAAGGATCTGGTATTTAAAGGGAATAAAAAGAGATTTGAACATTTTTAAGCATGAAAGGGTTCATTCCTGCCAGAGAACCAAGCACAAACCACCCAATTCCATCTGTAGGGAAAAACCATCCTGGGTGCATTCCAGAGGGGCATTTCCTCCTTCTAAATGAGGAAAATTTTTGTGAATTTATCTCAAAAATCCAGAGCCAGGGACTTGCTGCCGTGTATCTGTTTGGTCTCACTGCAGGGATTTTATATTAATTTATCTTCATCATCAAGGTTTCATAACTGTAAATGTTGTCCTGTGAACCATCTCAGGATCCTACACTATTAAAATATCAGAATTTTTTTTTTGTAACACACTGATTTTCATCCTCCTGCTTGGATGTTTATTGGTGGTGTTGCCACTTTTTAAAAAAATAAAAATGAAAAATTTTGGCATTTTGATAAACTGTGTCAATTAATAATTCACATTTTTGGTCATTGCTTGAAATAAATTATTGATTAATTTTGCTCCAATTAGGCTTTGACAGATAATGACTTAATATTCATCAGTATTGTGATTTATTATCCTCACCAAAGGAGCCAAATAAAGAAACTCTATTTTATAGTGGCATCCAAGCATGGACAGAGACTTTACTCACATCTCACACCTTTTATCTGATACTTATTTAAATAAAAAAGCTCATCCCAGCATTAATTCCCCCTTGAAGCAGATCCAGGGACTCAGGTGGTTGAAAGGGGCTCAGGTAAACTTTCAAATTTATTTTATTTCCTCCACAAAACCGATCACAGAAGAGAACACACTGGTTCCCATTAGCCCAAAAGTAAATTTGCTCTTTGGAGGTAATTTATTACTAAATGGAAGAGGTTTAGTGGTTCTTAAGGGCAGCTATTAAATATTTATTAAATTAAAAAACACCTCAGCCTTCATTTCAGTTTACAGGTATTGATTGATGCTTTACAGATTGATGTTGTCTCTTGCTGGTGTCACCACGAGCCCGTGAAGATTCACATCCCTGCATAAAAATAAACACTGCACAAGGAACAGAAATGAAAGCAGAGTGTTTGCAGGGCTGGAGTCCAGCAGAGCACTTAAACACACATCCAAATTCTCATTCACCTGAGGGAAACTCCCCCTGTGCCCTGAGCACTCTGCTGGGGCTGCCAGGAGAGGATTGCTGTCCCCAGCACTGTGCGGAGAAATCTGCGGAGCAATCAACTCCCTGTAAATATTTAATTTCCATTAAACTCTGTTCACTAGCTGCATTTTCACTCCCGATCTGTTTCGTGGCAGTTTTACTCTCAGGAGGTGTCTGACGTGGAAAGTTTGTTTGGAAGGAGTGAATGGAAGAGGAAATACTCTAAAATGGAAGGGGAAACACTCAAAGATGAAAGAGGAAATACTCTAAAATGGAAGGGAAAAGACTCTAAAATGGAAGAGGAGGTACTCTAAAATGAACAAGGAGATACTCTAAAATGGAAAAGGAAATACTCTAAAATGAAAGAGGAAATACTCTAAAATGGAAAAGGAAATACTCTAAAATGAAAGAGGAAATACTCTAAAATGGAAGAGGAGATACTCTAAAATGGAAGAAGAGATACTCTAAAACGAAAGGGGAAATGCTCTAAAATGAAAGGGGAAATACTCTAAAATAGAAGAGGAAACACTCTAAAATGAAAAAGGAGATACTCTAAAATGAAAGAGGAAATACTCTAAAATGGAAGGGGAAATACTCTAAAATGAAAAAGGAAATAATCTAAAATGGAAGGGGAAATACTCTAAAATGAAAGAGGAAATGCTCTAAAAGGTGTGTGGGGGTGGGAGCCCCAGGGAGCTGCACACAGCAGCATCAAGGAGAGGCTGCCCACAGGAAAATCAATAAAAAATCAAAATTCATCGACAAACCAGCACAGTGCTGTCCCTTCCTTCCTCTCAGACAGCAAAAGGAGCACAGAGGAATTCGAAATCTCATCTCTTTTATTTACAAAGGCACGGGGTTCTCCCATCCCACAAAAACCCCAGGCTCTGCAGACCTCGTGAGACACAACCACAGAACTTCCCGCTGGCTCCATCCCATGCTGCTCTCGAAAGTAATTCAGTTTACTCTCGAAAATATTCACTGTGTGAATGAGCTCTCTGCCAGGGAGAGCTCTCAGAAATGCTCATTCCTGAGAGGGGAAGGGAAAATTCTCAAGAGCTGTGATAAAGATCCTCCTCTGTCCTTCCCTCACATCTCTCCACAACGAATTCATGAGATGGAAAAGGATTATGGAGGCTTTGTTGTAAGGAAACAACAAATGAAAATGTCTTTTTACTTCGAACTTGAGTACTATGGGTTTATCTTAGGATGTTTTTCTGTCAGGCTCAGTGATGCAATCAATTCCTTAATGAAAAGCAAAACAACAAATCTTGAAGTTGTTCTTCAGTGGCACAACACAGGAAAGTGAGCTGAGCTGGGGAAATCAGAGCGCAGGGGAAGGGTGGGGAGAAAAATTTAGGAGAAACGGTAAAGATCATGGGGCAACATGAATGCTAAATTCATCATTTTTAATTGCATGACGAGCCTACCCAAATCACTCACCACTGAAAGTGCTAATTAAGGGATTCAGGAGGAGAAAGTGGTGCCCATCCCACTGAGGCACCAAGGGGCTGAGGCATGACCATGCCCTGGATTTTTATTTTGCTGGTAGTTGGGGAAATTTTACTTTAATAACCTGTAATGGCTTTGCATGGGCTCGTTCAAAACTGATAAAAATGCCAATTTGAAAACACAGTGTACTGATAATCCAGCAGAGTGTTGATGCAGCAATGCAGTTAAATGTAACTGTTTGCTTCCATCCTGATAAATCCAATCCCATTTCTTGTCATTTCTCCCAAGACCTTGGATTTCCTTTGCACAGGGAGGTTCTGCAGTTCTTGTCAGGCAGAAGGGCACAGTGGAAGTGCTCTGGTTGGGAGCAGCCCCACGTGTGCCATGAAAACCACAAATTAAAAGGAAGGGAGTTATAAATCCCCAAACCATCAGATCCAGCGAGAGAGTTCATCTCTCTGTCCTCCATCCTCAGCTCATCTCCCACTGTCCATCATCCTGCTCCCATCCTCTGCTCTCCCCCTGCTCCCACTGCCCCAAATATTGGGATTTTGCTGTTTTAACTCACCCTCATCCCCTCCTCCTCCCTTTAATGTCAGTGCAAGCCAGCAAATGGCACAGTTTGCTCAGAATCCCATCCTCTGGATGGCTTCTCCTGTAAACCCTCTTGCTTTGCTCCAGCTTGGATGTGATTTCAGTCCTGTCCAGGTTTTCATGGGTAAAAAACCCCAAATAGTCTCCCTCCCTTGGCTCTGCAGGCACAGCTCACCTCTCAGTTGTGTTACTGCAATAATGGACCTTCTCCTGCTCCTCGGATTTAGGGTTTTCCACATCTGGAATTCAGCCCTGAGCCTCTCTGCCCCAGTGCCCAGATACTGGGAATTGTGGCTAACTCTGGTTCCATGCTGGTTCCTCTGCCTCCAGCTGCTCTCTGCAGTGTTTTATTTCAGATATTTTTTATCTGTCTGCTTGCCAGGCTACTCTTTGCTAAGACCAGCCTCTCACTTTGTTTAGGGGTTTGTTTTTCTTTTCTTTTCTTTTTTTTTTTTTTTTTTTTTTTGGTCATCCTCTCCTTAATTCCTGGTTTTGTTCATTTCTTCAGTACTGATTTTCCAGTTTGCACTTATTTGACAACCTTCCCTCCATACCAAAGCACAGTTTCCTCACCCAAAGCCCTCAATATTGATGTAAAGTGTAATTTTATCACCAAATTTCTGTCTGTGGCACAGGCAGAGCCCCTTCCCTGTGTCCTGAAAGGAAGGGAATGAGGCATTGCCATCTTTGCATCCCAGATCCTCCTGCCCAGAGGAAACAAGGACCATCTCAAAATTCCTCACTGCCTTGCTGACTCCCTATTCCTGCTGCTGCCTTCTGTGGCCAGTCCTCTTTCTTTTTCAAGCCTTTGTAACTTTACCTGAACAGAAATTGAAATAATCTAAAAATTGAAAAGTCTGCATTGAAGTGAGTCTGGAAATTTTCACCCTCCACAGCTGATTATCCCATTTTACCACTTGTATCCCCTAATAAGTCAGTGGTTCAAAATTTGCTTGCAAAATTCTCTATATTCTTTTTTTTAACTGAATTCCTTCCTCATATACTGAATTCATTGCAGTGTAGGAAAGAGTCATGATGCTCGTGTCTCCCAGGGTGGTTTTTTTGCCCTGCCCTGTGCTCTGTGGATAATTACATTGAGTTTTATGTAATTAAAACTTGGCTTGTTCAAAGCCCCTGTCTGGAGGTGCCCACCAGGCCAAGCAGCAGCTGAGGCATCACCAAACTTCACATTTGGAGTTTTTTCAAGGCTAGCACTGATATGGTATCAACAAATCTGAATTATTGGAATAAAATTCCACTCCATCAAAGCTCCTGATTCACACATGCCCCTCCAATAATGGGGCATCCACAGCTTCTCTGGGCACTCTGTGCCAATGTTTTACCACTGCCACTGTTAAAATTAATTTTAAAAAACCCCCAAGCCTGGGTGATTTGGCAAAAGCAACGTTGTAGCTTTGCTGTCAGGAGTTGTTGCAATGGCACTGGGGCTCAATGAGCAAAAAGATGTAAAGATGTACAGATAAAGACCCCAAGGCAGGCTCCTGGGAAGGAGAACAGCGTTTTGCTGGAAGCTGTGTGGGTGAAAGAGCTGGACCACAGCTCCTCCTCACACAAGGTAAAAAAAAAGGGTTTAAAAACATTTGAGCGTTGCTAAAACAACACAAGGAGAAGGAGGAGGCTGAAAGCTGCTTGCTGACACCGAAACCTGCAGTGTTTAATCCCTGAAAGTATTGGTGTTAGCACCCCAGCCATCAGACAGCGATCTGTGGCAGGGCAAGGATGAGTTTTGTTGCTTGGTTACCCTATTTTTTATTCCAGCAGGCAAACCCATGGCTTTGTTACACAAGCAGCGGTGTTCCATCCACCCTGACAAAAACACCACCAGAACCTGTCCGAGAGGAGGGGGTCCCCAAGCAGATTTCCAGGAGGAACAGGGAGGTTTTTCCCCCGTTTTTCTTTCGCTCCAGATGGCCTGGAGAGGCTCTGGGTGCGAATGGTGCGGCAAAACATGCGGCAAAAGAGGGCATTGCGGAGCCTCAGACAATTCCCGTGCTCTCTTCTGCAAAGATAAAAGGGATTAAAACGCCAAGCCTTGGGTGGAGCCCATCCCAAAGGCTCCCTGCACTCCCTGGATTCATTTCTCTGGCTGTCTGTTAAGGAGAATGAGAGAACAAAACTGCGACAAAACCCCGGCAGGGAGACAATGCCAGGGACAAACGAGCCTTGCTTTGTCTTTTCTGGTGAGACAAACAAATTAAATGGCTGCTTAATTACCGGCTTCAAAGCTCTGTGCACAAAACGAGATTTAAATCTTGGGTTGTGCCTTTAAATGCAGGGAATTCAAACAATTTTGAGGGAAGAGAGGAGCAAGGAGCGGGGCAGAGTTGGAAGTGTGGTGTTCTCCCCGCCAAGGGGTCGGGATGGTTCCAGATGAATAAAAAGTTGGATTTTTGATGCTGCAGCAGCATATTCCTGCTGCAGAATATTCCTGTTCCCTTCCCTGCTCACTTTCAGCTTCAGCATCACCTCTGCAAACTTCCCGGCTTTGAAGAGAAGAGGGAAAGTGAAAGAAAACCAAGGAAGGTTTTTGTTCTTCTATGTCCAACAGAAGGAGGAGTATCAGAAATACTTAAGGGAAAATAGCTTTTGGTCGAGAAGAATCATCCATGAAAAGGACTGAGGTTTTTCTGTGACCACTGGAGGTGTTACAGTCCTAACTTTGGAGACATTGAATATTCAGATTGGAATCTACATCCAGCCTGGATGGTGGCAGAAACTCAGGGGGTATCAGATATCAGCAGACACCGTTTTTCTCCAGGATCACAAACGCCTTAGCTCTGGAACTCTCCTAATGATTCACCATAAAATAATTATAAATAAACAGTTAATTTCCTGCATAAGACACATTTCTCTCAATTTAGCTACAAGTAAAATAAGCTAAAGCAACAGCAAAATGAGTTAAAACACCCTGACTAATTTTAGGAATGACAACGATTGAAAGCTGCAAAACACAAACGCCGCATTTTTCTGTTCTAGTCTAGTCTAGTCTATTCTTCCTTAAAGTTTTCTTAATGACTCCTTGAGATCATTAATGGACTCTTCCAAATACCAGTGAAATGCCATGGCAGTCTTTTATCACAGAGAGTCAAAGGCCAGCACATTTAGTGCAGTGGTTAGCTGGCATTAAAATTTTGCTACAATTTTTTCAACTCTGCTAACTAAAACCCAGTTTATTGTCAATTAGGTAAAGCCCATCCTTTCTAGATTAGGAGAGAGGGTGTTGTTTTAGATGGGTTTTTTTGTCTTGAAAGGATCTGTGACATCAGCTAAAGTGCAAGTCTAGATGGAGGAAGGCTCAGAGCATCAGAAAAAAAATTTAGGAGTTGCTAAGGAAAGATTGTTGGTAAATCCTCGTTTCAGTATTGTCTTTCTTGTTACCTGTGTAGGAGAATTCTCAGACAACTTATGTCAGATAGGATTAAATACCTGATGAAATAGTTTTGCCTGCTATTCCACAGAAAAGCTCTCCTAAATCAGACACAATCATCACAAGTGAAACCTGATTTTCCCAGGAATCCCCTCTCTGTGTCAGCACTGGCTTTGCTCATCTGGGCACTTCATTTGCCAGATTTACCTTTTAGCACTTTGCAACCTGCTCTGTGTCTACTGAGGGGACTTTAATTGCATCTTTTACTCAGTTGCATTGACTGTGGCATTATTAATGCAAATGGGATTTGTCAGTGCCTGCAGAGGGAGGAGAGCAAACTCAAACCCAGTTCAGCTCTTTGCTTTTTAGCAGACAAGCCCTCTACCAGTGAATCCTAATTTTAGGCTATTCTTGAAAGGTTAGATGAAGCTCAAGGGTGCATTATTTGCTAACTGTAAATAAAAGCTGTGTGCACTGTGAATTAATGCTGCACGATGTCAGTACCACCAAAGGATTCCACACCAGAATCCCGCTTTGGGCTCTGCTCTAGAAGTGATTCCTGGTTTGTTTCTAGGAAAGCAAAGCAGACTTTCTGCCTGGCTGATCCTGCAAGCCTTTCCTGTGTGGATTTCCCAGGATGAAACCCAATCCCAGCACAATAAAGCAGCGAGATAATGAAGATGTCTGAGCATTTCCTCTTGGTTCAGAACGTGCATGTCAGGTGGGAAGCAAACACTCTCAAAAGGAGCAGCACACAAACTGCTCCAGCGTTCTCCTGAAGGCCCAGAATGGCATTTTCATTTCATTTGGCATTCCCTGAGCCAGAGGCAGCCTGAGCTGAAAGCCCAGTGCTGCTGCTGCTGCTGCTCTGATTTTCCTTGGGGGGCCATTCTGCTCATTGCCATTCTCTCTGTGCCCCAGTCACTCCAGATCTGCACTTTCACAATCAGTTTCCATTTATTATCCTGAACGTTTCTCACGTTCATCAATAAGAGATGACCTGGCAGAACCTTTCTTTGAGTGGAGTCAGAGAGGCTGAGTCAGGACAGGGATGCTGATGGGTAACAGAGGCCATGCTCTCCAGGTGCCCTCTTGCTCAGAGAAAACACAAATATCTGGATTTTAGCCAGTGAAATAAAGAAATATTAACTCTTCAAAATGTTGGCACCTTGGTAGCTGGCGAGGTGAAATAAGAATAAATGCTGTCCAGAAGACAACATTGCCATACCCTTGATAAGCTTTCATGGATGAGTGAGATAAACACAGATCTTTCAAATCTTTCCCTCTCAATATTTGCATACTGCCCAATGGCTTGCCCGTGGCTATTTGTATCCAAAAGCCTTAAATAATTAGATTTATCATAGCAGGAATATTCAATGATCTCTTTATAAAAGTTGGATTGTACTATTTCATTTCTTGTTTCTTCAGTATTTCAGTGTTTCTTCACACAAGTGAGATCAGTATCCAACACAAGTTTTCTTCTCCCTCTCCAATTTTTTTCCTGTTAGAGAGACAGAAAGTGTGTGTGATTTCTTTATTTTTAATAATTATTTCAATTGTATGACTCAGGTTGTCTTATCAGGACAAGCCATGACATTTTTTAGTTACAAAGCAAATAAAAACATGTAGGAAAAAAATCTTAATAGGTGGCACCATTTTAAACAAACCCAGTTTGGGACAGCTGCTGATTCTTTTTAAAGGACAAATTTACTCTTTCTTCTCAACCATTTCCTGATACCACTGTCACAGAGCAAGGGACAACAAAACTCAGAGGCAGATGCAGTTCTTATTAGAGAAAGCATCATGGAACCAGCACTGCTGGGAATCTCCATGGCAATCTTGGAATTTGGTCTGGATCGTTGGCTACAAAGCTGAAATTGTCTTTAAACCTCTTGGCTGAGCAGAGTTTTAATGATTTAATTCCTGATTCTGGTTTAACTGCAGAACAAATGGTTGGAGAGGGGAAGGCAGACTGTGTTCACTCAGTGCCCCCTTAAACAAGATCGGTTTAACCTCACAGGATTCAATTCCTTAAAGAAGAAAAAGCCATGGCAAGAGCAGAGAGATGACATTTATCAGATTAAAGATCCCTGACGAGAGCCAGCTCACAGGACCAGAGCTGCTCCATCTCTGGGGTTTCCTTAGATCCATCCAGACCCAGAACATTCCACCAACAACCAACCTGCTGTGCTAAAAGAAGAATAAAATCACTGGCTTTTATTTTTATTTTTTAGGTGGGCACATTGAGGAGAAAAGGGGGAGAGGAACCACAGGACAGGAGTGGAAAAGGGCACAGAGAGGTAAAAAAAATACACAGTGTTTATGTTGCTTTTATTTCAGAGGAACCACCTTGATGAGCAGGGGGTTTGTTCTGAGCAAAATTGGCATTCAAGCCAAATCAATAGACTTCTGTATTAGCTTTGATTTTCTGCAGTGACAGGTTCTGAATCTTGCACAGCCACATCTATATCTACGTCTTTATTCATTTAGTTTTTTTAAAAAAAATATTCAGATAAGTCTGCTTTATATTCCTCTTAGACTTTCCTGATGGAAATGATGTAGTGGCCTTCGATGTGATTGATAGAACACGTCTGAGGACTTTTACTATTAACACAAATTAGAGACTGTAGAAATGATTTTCTGAAGATAAATACGCATGAGGAGAAAAATCAATCCTCTTGTTTACATTTTTCAATGGAAAAGACTCGACACCAGTTATATGTAAAGGAATTTAAAAAAAAAAAAAGAAATAGCAATACAAGCAAAACAAGCAAAACTGCTGATTCTGTTTTGCACTTGGAAGCAAAAGGATTCCCTCCCTCCCCACCTCCCAATAAAACCAGAGGCTCAGAAAGAGCCCAGCTCCAACCCTGTGAGCTGTATCCTGTCAGAGGGGCTGCAGGAACAAAGCAAAATAAGCGAGAATTGCTGGGTCAGGGTGGCTGCAGAGCCCAGAACAGGCTGTTCCCACAGGCAGCAGCAGATGATTGTCTGTGGGATGCTGCTCCATCCAAAGTGTCCCTGGGGCAGGACATGCTGCTCCCACTGTTCTGCTCACCTGTGCTGAGCTCTCTTCTCCCCTGGGGGAGGAAAAATTGAGATTTTGGAGCTGAGCAGAGAGCATCCTCCATAATTCACCTCTACAGAATTCACCTCTACAGAATTCTCACTTTGGATTTTTTTTTTTTTTAAGCTTTGTGTTTCTTAAAAGCAGCCACCACACAAGGAAAGGTGGCAGAGACTGCACCTGTGGCAAACCTCAAATTTTGATTTCATGCTGCTGTTTTCCCTCGAAGCAGGCGCCAAAAGAAGCTTTTAATTCAAGTTATCTGTTGGAAAGAGCAAACTGCACCTACCTGAGAGTATTAGTGAGACATAGCCAAGTTTGTAATTAAACTTTTAGATTAGCCATTGATGGATAAAACAGGAGTGAGCCCCATGCCTGCATAGGGAGCTGGAATCAAATTCCATAATGCCATATCTGGTCTTCAAATAAGACAATTGAAAGGTGAAGGGCAGCAATGCAAAGAATCTGAGCTGCCAGGATGTCTGGGGGAGGTCTGGCACAAAGGACACAGGGATGCTGACCTGAACCTCGGGAAAAGCAGGATACCCAGAGCTTTTGCTGCACCTTGTAATTAAACTCACTTCCTGTTGCAGTATAAGGCACCCACTCAATGCTTCCTGCCTCTTTTCCAAAGGGATCCCTTTGCCATGTAGACAGCCTCAGGTAACTGTGTTCTCACCTGGAAGCTTTTCTTGACACAGATTAATACTTCCCTAATTTTTTTTTTTTTTTTTAATAGCTTTAAGGCTGGAGCCTGGATCTCCCCAAAAGGCTGAGAAACCTCCCAGCTGAAATCCCCCATCCCTAGGGCTCCAGTGACACTCCTCACTGTTTCTGGAATATTTTGCCAGCAGTCACATTCTGATTCACATGATGCTGCTGCCTTCCCACACTGCGTGCCACTTGAGGAGACGGCGAGCTGGGAGAACAAAGCCTGGTGAAAACAATATTTCGAGCCCTTTCCTCTGCAGGGATGGTGAATGACAAACACCAGCTGCTTCTGGACCAGGCTGCTGCTGCTGCTGGATCAGCTCAGGCTGGGGAGGAGCAGCCCCAGATCAGCCCTGGCAGAAGGGTTTGGGGTTGTGTGGGTGAGAGATGGACCTGTCCCAGCCCAGGAATCCCATCCCCTGTGTGGGCAGCAGGAAAGGGATTGGGATTGGGATTGTGCCTCTCTGCCCCCGTGCTCAGGTGAGACCCCACCTGCCCTGGGAGGAGCTGGAGCCGCTGCAGAGAGCCCAGAGGAGGCTCCAGGATGATCCCAGGGATGGAGCAGCTCTGCTGGGAGGAAAGGCTGGCACAGCTGGGATTGCTCACCTGGACAGGAGAAGCTTTGGGATGAGCTCAGGGTGGTCTTCCAGTGCCTTTAGGGGCTAGAAGAAAGATGGAGAGGAACTTTGGACAAGGGGGAACAGCTTCAAACTGATAGGGAGTGGGTTCAGTTTGGGAATTAGGAAGGAATTCCTGGCTGTGAGGGTGGGCAGACCCTGGCACAGGGTGCCCAGAGCAGCTGTGGCTGCCCCTGGATCCCTGGCACTGTCCAAGGCCAGGTTGGACATTGGAGCTTGGAGCAGCCTGGGACAGTGGGAGATGTCCCTGGCCATGGCAGGGGTGGCACTGGATCAGTTTTTGGGACCCTCCAAACCCAAACCATCCTGTGATTCCATAATACAGCAAAAAACCATCAGGCTAAGTTAGAGGCTATTGATATGAATCTGCTTTTTAGTAAAAATAAACCCCACCCTTGAAACTGAAAGTGGATCAATGGTGTGAGTGTGCCCAACCACCAGACTCAGAGGAGACAGGGGATTTTTTGGGGCTGGAATGTGCAGATTTCCAGCTGCTGGAGGTGTCTGCTGCACAGAACAGCAGCAGCATCCCCTCGTGTGTAAATCACCAGTGTGGAAGTTCTTTCTTGCCTTTCACATCTACAATTTATTGACCCTGCTCACAATTCCCTTGTTGGAGCAGGTGTTTCTACTGCACGGTATCTGATGCATCCAGAGAAAAATAAAACTGGGGATCATGCAGGAAACTGAAACACTGTGGTGGGATTTTTCCATATTGGTCAGCAGTGCTTTTACAATTGTAATTGATCACAAACAGAAGTCAGTGCTTTGCAAAAACTGCAAAAAACTCTCCTTGCAGGGCTGGGACTGAGGCAGATCCTGCAATGTGCCGTGGGAAATGTGCCCCTCACCACTCAGGCTTTAGGAGGGAAATGGAGAGGTTAAAAATAGAAACAATGTCCTCCCTTTTGTGGCTCCCGTTTTCCTCTTTACGTGGGAATTTGTGTCACCACAACGTCAAGGGTGTGGGTCTGGTGTCCAGCCAGCCACTGAGCACGAGTATTTTCATTTTCACGTTGCCAGCAGCACTCGATCAGTGTCACCAGCGTCACCCCAACAAATGGCAGGGCCATCCCTTGGGGATGAGTGGCTCAGGAATTGAATTCTCCTGAAGGAAGGTGGAAAAATCTCCCCCAGGGAGTGGCCCTTGCATTGCTCCCGTGTGCAAATCCCATCTACACACAGTGACAAACTCACTTATGTAACAATATCTGCTCCAGCTGTAAACTGAGAAGCACTGAGAAGCTGCAAAAAATGGAATAAATGCGGCTCCGAAAATTCACCACCTCATCTGTCAGACTGTGCACAGACATACCCAGAGAATTTAATATTTTTATTTACCCAGCCAGACCTAAAGCGCTTTCTGCTGCTTTCAGTCCAGTCAGCTTCTCTAACATTTTCAGACCTTGTTTTGAAAGCTGCATTTATTAATTGGCTTCTCCTTAAAAACTACAATGACAGCTCTCCTATTCCCACAATTTAGCTCATTCTGTGCATCCCAGACTGGCTCAAAAACGATCTAAGCCATGTTATTAGGCATAATAGCTAGTGGGAGAAAACCAAACAAATAAACAAATAAACACTAAAACCAGACGAGGACACGAAACTTCAGGAGAGCGGAAAATTCTCTGCAAAAAAAATGTAAGTGAAAGCAAAAAGGGACGATGCAGCCATCAGAGAAAGGCTGAGGGAAGCCTTGGGAGAGAAGAAATCAGTGTATCAGCTAAAATTACATAAGTGTGCTGTAATGGGAGATGTCAAAGCTCTGACACCTCACCAAAGCCTCTTCAGGAAAATAAATTCCCTCGGAACAAAAAGAAAAGCCTACGTGGACTAATCTTCTAATAAACAAAAAAGGTTAGGGGTAAGTGGAGAGTTTTCACAAAGAAGAGATATTAATATTGAGGTCAGCAAGCCCAATTTTTGGGGCTGGTACTGTTCTAAACACTTGCAGGAATGTTCTGCAAGAAAGGGTGAAAAGCACTGAGTTTGGAAAGGGTGAAAGCCAGAGGTTTCAAAAATCTAAAGCAGGCTTCAAGGATCTCATTGGGTGAGGAGAAAATTAAATGTACAGCGTCAAGAATTGCAAAGCAATGCATAGTCAGGAAAAAACTACTTTTCTTACTCAATTACAGCTTTAAAATTAGCCGTTAGTTCTCGGAAAATATATGGAAGATATTCTGCTGGATCGCTAAGAACACAGGATTAACAAGAAAAGACACTGACGATGTAAGAAAGTAATAGGAAAAGGATTAGGAAGAAATTGGAAGATTAGGAGGTGTTCTGCTACTTAATAACTCTCTTATAATGGATACCTGGGGGAACTGTGAGTTCTGCCCCACCTCAAGAAACACAGATGGATTGGAAATGATGAACAGGAGAGGGAAAAAACCCCAGTGAGGAGAGCAGGGAAGTTCTGCTGTGGGAAGGGCTGGAAAAGCAGGGATCCCTCAGGCAGGAATAGCAATGGTGGGAGATGGGAAACTCCAGGGAGTCCTGCAGTGTCGGTGGGAAGCAGTGACACCCAGAACCAAGAGGAAATACTTGCTGTGGGAGACAGAGTGGGTTGTTTTTAATGAGATGGGTTTAATTGAAGATCTGCCTGTTGGGGGCTGTGAAATTCTGGTGTGGCACAGAGGAGGGGACAGAGCCACCTGGCACCAGGTGACACAGCTGGGAACACAGAGCCTGAGAGGGGGCACAGCCAGGGCAGCATGCCCAGCTTGGAGATGGGGCCCTTCCCACTGGACATGGAAAAAAAAAAAAGATGTTCAGCATCCCTGCAGGCCTGAACAGAGCTCAGGGTGTCCTGGAAGGGCTCCCTGGAACAGAGGCTGGGTGAGGCTAAAGAGAATAAGGTGGGGATTTATTGAAGGCCTTCAGTGGGCACAGCTTGGGCAGTCAGAGGCTGCACCAGCAGGGACAATGGGCACGAGAGTTTCAGACAATTATCAGTTTGTAAATTCTTCCATTTACATATCAGGGGTTGATCCTCCAATTACAGCTTCAGGTAATGAAGTCATTTACCCGCAGTTTGCTCCCCACTAATTCATTTTATTTACGTATTTCCTGAGGCAGAGATGTGTCCTTGAGTTCCAAGCCTGGAGAGGAATTATTCTGCCTGAATAAAATGGAAGAGAGTAACCAACACTCTGTATGGAGATCTGGAGTTACACACCAAAGCAGCACAGGATCTGGAAAATAGAAAAGCTAAATCCCAAGGCATCAGGCAGAGGGATGGAGCTCTGTGCTGGGCCAGCTGCTCACACCCATGGCTGGCTCATCCAGCCCTGCCCGGAGTGGGAATTTCATCCAGGGGATCTCCAGAGAGCCCTTCCAGCCTCTCCTCTGCTGCCTCACTCTGCAAACATTCTGTTCCTTCTGGCTGTTGCTGGATGGCCACCCCTGGCAATTATCTTGCTGGTATTATTTGACCCACATGAATGTTGTCACAGTCTCTTTCAGCTGGGAAAAAACGCCCCAAACTGAGTTTGGTTTGACATCCCTGATGCCTTTCCTTGGGGAAAATTCCCATTTTCACCAGGCAGGATTTCCTGGAGCTGCTGGTGGTTCTGGCACCTCGTCTAGCCCTGCTCTTGGCCTCTGCATATTCTGCTGGATCTGGACAAGATGAAGCTCCTACAAATAGAAGCAACACCCAGAGGACAGAGTCTGGGCATTTAGTCTCATTAATTACAATTAGCAGGCAGCAAGAGCGTTGTAACAGGAACACTCAGGGGTCCTTTCCACTCTCTGACTCTGTGAGAGAATGAGGAACTGGAGTGATATGTAAAGAAACTTCCTCTGAGAATATTAAGCTTTTCTTTTCTTTTCCCCACATAAAAACCTGGATCAATACTGAAACATTGATTTTGTTTCTTACAGAATGATTAGCCACTCGCCACATCAGCCCTTGAGAGAAAGATTCTGGGTTTTGCTCCTCCAAAACACCACCATCACTAGAGAACATCAGAAATCTTTCATTGTTTACCCTCTCCCAGGATAAGAAACACACTGTGATATTTTCATGGCAAGATTCCCTCATTAGAAGATTCCTGCCTCCATCAGTTATAAAATAGATTCTGTTCTCTCAGGTCCTGTGAAGGGCAGGTGGGAGAAGGCTCCAACTCCCAAACCAGCCTCAATTTCATCATCCCTCCTTCTGGAAACCAGTCAGAAAAGTGGGTTGTTTCTCCTTTAATTAGAATGTAAAGGGCAGAATTGAGAAACCGTGGCACATTTATTACTCCATATGCCGGTGGAAAAGAATGCCAAGGAGATTGGAGCATTTTAAAAGCAAAATGTGTCATGTAAGTGTTTAGGCTGAGCTAAACAAATATTTTCACCCCGTTTTAAATCAAAACACCTGTGATCATAGCAAGGTGCTTTTCTCCATCTCTTTCCACCTTCACTCACTCCAACTACTATGCTTTAAAGTCATTTTAGCCTGATTTTTTCTACCCATAAAAAGGCAGTTGTGTCTTAAAAATACTCCCTTGATGTTGCCTCCTTTTTTTTTTTTTGTAATTAATGGCCTGCATGACTCAACATTTTCCACTGTTTTTATCAATCTGTCCAGGCAGACTTTTTTTTTTTTTTTTTTTTTTTTTTTTTTTTTTTTTTTTTTTTAATGCTCTCAATATTTTTCAAGCAACTGGTCTATTCCAGCAGGGTTAAAATCCTCTTGAAAACCACTTCTAAAATTTCAAAGAGGTGGCTATTTAGACATAGGTGATACAACTTTTTTTTTTTTTTTTTAGCATAGGAAGGGGAAATTTAATAGTCTCTGTTTACTGAGCAGCTCTGACTCATCTTGTCCAAGCTGTCAGTGGGGTGGAGGGAGGGAGAAGAAAAACAAAAATAAAACAGAGTGTGCACAAGAGAAAACCAATGTGATCGTGTCATTAGAGACTGCATTCTAAAATATGCACAACAGGGAGCTGAATTAAGATCTTCAATCCCCTGTGCTGAGCGTTAAATTTGTCTTGTTCAGAGAGCAAAGCCATGTGCTGACATTCCAGCTGGGACTTTCTGAGGAAAGGAAAACAGCATCACTTCCACGGGAAGCAAAATACTCCTCGTGCATCTCCTCCAGACCTGTCTCCAAGCAGCACATTCATCTTTCCAAAATACTGAACTCAAAATTCCCAGCTACCTGCATCACACTCGCTTTGGTTTTGCTGAAATTTCGATAGAATTTATCAATGTCCAGCAGATAAAACTGTGAGTGTGCACTCGATTCTCTTCCCCCCAACACCCTGAAATGCAAATCCATGATTTCCTCTGTCCCCACACCCTCCACAGCAGCCAGAGCATCTGCACAGGATCTGGGCTAAGAGGGAATTGTGTTGTTCTCTTTCAGAAGTGTGGCTGCTCCCTTGCAAAGCCTCCCAGGGATTTGTCTCCTGAGGTTTAACTCACACAGAGAATTCCGTACAATTCCTGCAAACTCCCCAGCCCTGCAGGCTTGGCTCAGGCTCCAGGAGGAGTTTTCCTTTGTCAATCACAGGGCTTGCCAGATGGAAGTGAGAATATCTTTTCTATCCCATCTCCTCCAGTTCATTGCTAAAGGCTGCCATTTAGCTCTCCTTTCATCCTGTGGGAGATGGATGGATGGATGGGTGGATGGATGAGTGGGTG
>VZSR01000223.1:1758695-1771716 GCA_013398615.1 Brachypodius melanocephalos
GTAGAAGATTATCTGGATCACAGAACAGATGAGTGCTGAATATACACCAGGAAGAAAAACTCCTCTGTTTCATTTCAGAGCAATCATTAACCTATGGAGCCAGGTGAGCAGTCCAGGTAAAAATTCCAAGTAAAAACCTTCCCAATTCCCAAAACGCCAACTCATTAAACAGGATTTCAATTTAAAAATCCCATCGAAGGTTTTTACAGCAGGGTGCTAACTTTGAGCCACAAACGAATCCTGGCTAATGAATTAATATTATTAGCAGCTCAGTTAAATTATGCTCTAACCATTAACTGCTGGGATAGGAATTTCTGGAAAAGGCCATTCAGGCTGTATTTACTGTATTTATCAAAAACACTCTACAGGAATGCTTTTCACTCTCACAGGTTGAAGAAATGCTGTAATTTAACACAGCACTGTTATTCCTGTGCTAGTCCCATTCCTGAAGGAGCAGAGCCTGTATTTCTGAGCCCAGTTTCATCTCCTGCCTTGATATCATTGCATTATGGCTAAATAGTGATCTCTGCCTGCACCCAAACTGCTGCAAGCTCTGAATTTGCACTTTTTATAGTGCCAAGACCAAAAAATAAAAATAAAAATATCAAAATAAATTCTCTAAAAGTGGGTCTTGTCCTTTGCCAGTGCAGGGGGAGCAGCCCAGGGGAATGACTCCTGGGCAGTGGGAAATACCCGTGCCAGCTAGCCCAAAGAACAGATTTTATTTAAAGCCTCTGCTTACATTTTTGGCCAGGCAGCAATGTCCTTTAGGCTTTGGAAGAGACACCCACTCCCTGCAGGGGACAATCAGCCTGTTTTAGGGGATAATCAGCCTGTTTTGGGGCACAATCACCCTGTTTTGGGGGACAATCAGCCTGTTTTGAAGAGAGCCTCTCTCAAAATGCAGATTTGTTTTCATCATTCTAGCTGGGGGAAAAAATAAATCACTTTGTGGGTTAAGGTGTTGGCAAAACTGCCCAGCAATTCGTTCTGAAGTGGTTCTCTTTGTTTATCACCTAAGGTGCCCATAATTTTGTTAAAAGGAGCATATCAGCTCTGAGTCTCCATCATCTAGAACCTCTCCAGCGGCTGCCCAAGGGCCAAGGTACAAGAATATTCTTATATATCCCTTCTAGAAAGATAGAAACACCAGGAGTAATAGAAACACCAGGAATAACTGGCAAAAGTAGGAACTGAGTCCAAAAGAACCAGGTTCCAGCTTGTTTGGAGCCATTGTTTGACACTTCTCTCAGCTTTCATTATCATTATTAATTGTCGTTCACTCTCCCACCGCCTGAGGTGAGAGACAGCCCCAGAGAGGATCTCAAACCCTGCAAGGATGTGGGAATTTCAGCGAAGATACTGAGAGAATGCTGCCTTAGCCCTGCACCCACCTCTGCCAGAGCCATCCTTGCCTCCAGCGTGCTGACAAATCTCCATTTCCTCTCCAAAGATCTGCAAATGTTCCTCAAAACACTCCTATTAGAGCTGAGCAATAAATAACTACAAAAGTGATCAATGGATGTAGGAAGATCATTTTTATCTGCCTGACGTTGCTCTGTTACATCACCCCCAGTGAGTGGAAACATAATGAAATTGCCAAACTGATTTGTTACAAATCCTGCTTTATTAACTGCACTGACTCCTTCATTCCTTCCCCTTCTGCACAGATCCCCTCCTCCCCGGAGTGATTTAGTTGTGGGAACAGAAAATCAGCACTGGGGGACTGCTGGGAATTGTAAGTGATGCTCAGCTATCAAATCCCAAGCAGAAGCTTTCCAGATATTTTTATAAGTACGCATTATGAATTATTTCCGCATCTAACGTCAGAGTGAAGCAGTAGGTTCTGAAAGAGCTCCTGCAAAGGAGACTGGTTCTGAAATTAAAGATCCAATATCTTGTTAGAGGCACTTAGATTTCCACAGAGCACCATAAAGAGGTGAAGTTCTGTATTTCCCCCCTCCTTCTGATGAGTCACTGCTTGTGACACAGAGACACTGTGCAGACTGGGTGTCTTCACGGAGATTAAGCAGTCTTATGAAATGCAATTAGAATAAATATGTACCTGCCAGTTTGTAATTACATTGAGAGCAAAGCTCACGTTAGCAGCAGAATCAGGAGCCAGCAGGAGAGGGGTGGAGGCTGCATGGGTCCAGCCTGGAGCAGCAGGCAGGGATTCACAGGCTGCCTCCCCTTCTGACTGCAGCAGAAATCAATTAATGCCCCAGGGCACAGAATGGGAGGCATTAGGGCTGCCCCTACAAATACAGGGATATCTGGTTGATGTGGCTGCTGGATCAGAGGCACCTCTGGGGCTCCATGGGAGGGGTTCCTGGATAATCCAGAGCAGAAAGAGTTCTGGGGAGAGCCAAAGGAGCTCCTGTGTGCTGTCCATGAGGAAAGGAACGTGTGTGAGTGGAAGGGTTGAGGTTTGGGTGCCACCCACACCTAAACCCAGACATTTCTCATGGACTGATCTTATAAATTTATCTCAAGATTAATTTTTTGCCATTTGCTCCTGTAGCTCAGTCAGCCAGCTCTGAGCTTTCCTCTCACCCAATTTTCCTCAGAAGGCACAGCTAAAAAGCAGAACTATTTAGAGACTACTTTTACTGCCACTTCTACTCTCTGATGGTTGTCACTTGGGAAAAAACAAAGCAGGAAAGTGCTGCAAACGCTACCAAGCCTGTCCCCAGCACAGATTTGACATCCAAGCAAAAGACAGTTCAGTTCTCTCAATCAATACCAAGAAGCCAGGTTTGTCTGATTTTTTTTTAACCACACACAAATAATGACTGCTAATTACCATGCCCAGCACTCTGTGTGTTTATTTACAGAATTTCCTCGGGAGCTCTGCACTTCACCTTCATTAAACAGCGACATAACAAAGTTTCAATTCTTCCACTCAAAGAGAAAAACATTCAGTGCCTCCACAAGGGTACATCCACTGGTGCTGCAAATGATGTGTAGAGAGTGAAATGAGGAACCTGTGCTGCAAAAGGGGAGCAGGGGCAGGCAAAGAGCTCCCTCAGGAAGGGCAGGAGCTCTGGGAAGCCTGATGGAGAAGGGAATTCAGAGCTCTCCCTCCTGCAGGCAAGGCATGGAAGGAGAAGAGCACGGTCAGTGCCTTGGGAATGCAGAGAAGAAACATCTCCCCGTGTTTAATTCGTATTGACCATCACGCTCAGGGAAAGTTTTAATTAGACCTGGGGGGGAGCTCGCCAAAAGAAACTCATTAGTCTGTGAGACATTAGACTGTGACAATTGGCTACAGAGTGAAAACCTTTACTTTAAGTCCTTGCTCTGTCCTTCTCCCATTCTCCCAGGTAATTTTCCCTAGCCAGCAGTTTTTCTGTGGCCAGCTCTTGCTTAATGCACACATTCCATCTTCTGTAAATATTCGCAATTCAGAAAAAGGTTTTCCAAGCGAAAGTACTTAAAATCTTGGCAAATATAAGTAGTTACACGCAGTGATACAGCTCCAAAAAGGACAACGGGGAAAATTCGACAAAATGTCAGTCAAACCTCAGTGTAATGGGAGACCACTGTCTCTGGAGAGAGGAAATATGTAAATATATCAGGTCATTTATTCATTTCTTCTTACTGTTCTCAGAAATGTTTTTAAAATTCTTAGGATCATCCCAGTGACAAAGAGGGATTTATATTTTCCTAAGGTTTTGCAGAATGAAAGAATGTTTCTGCGAGCAACTTTTAATATATTGTCCATTTGTGGTTCTGCACTTGCAAGAGCCTTTTGTTGGCTCACCACTCATGTGTAGCAATCAGAATATTACAAGTGCTAAAGGCTACAGACGGTGTTAAATAAAAATGAAAGATACTCCTGAACTTAGCTAAACAAAACTCATCGTATTTTATGAACTGATTCTCTTCACCTGCAATGCCTCAAAACCTTTGGAATGAAGCCAAGTTCTTTCCCACACAGAGAAATTTCAGCCAGGTTGGATGCACTGGGAGCTGACAGAGTTATCAAACTCTTGTTTCACTCAGAAAAAACCCTGTACGGGAATACACAAAACAAAGTTCCTACAGAAAACAGAAGTTCAAGAGACTTGAAACGTTTCAAAAGAACGTGAACAGGCAAGTTTAAACGAATTGTTTTGAGACAGGCAACACTAATTTTGTTCTCAAAGTACTGAATTAGCTCAGTCACAGATTTGGTGGAAATGCAGATCATTGTCCAGTTAGGGGACGGTAATGGAGGTCAAAAGGAGACAGAAGAAAAAACCTCACTGTAATAAATAGTAACAGATTTAAATTCCATCCTTATAAATTTCATACTTCCATTCTCCAAAGTTCCTCACCCTCGGCACTCATAAATGGTAAAAAAACCCTCAGAATAAAGTCTATTTTAACATTAACATATGTTATTCAGCTACTGTGGGCAGTCGTAAATTATGGTGCTTATAAATGCTGTGCACAAGCAAATAATTTAACTCTCAGGATCACAGTAAAAGCAGTCAAGTACACATTTCAAACGAGAATTTCTCTGTGTAACTCTTAAAGAGTTGTGCAAGAACCCAGAAAAAAAACCAAAAACAAACAGTGGATTTTATTGATGTGGGCAGATGTATAAATTTCCTTCTAAAAAGAAGTAAGAAATTATCTATACATTTATTAGCAAGCATCAGAGTCTTTATAAGAGCAAGACTGTCTATGTATAATTTCATCATGTGTGTATCAAACTGGAGGTTTTCAACTGCTGGAAACCTTCTCTTTTCTCAGTTTCATACTTTTTTTTCCTCATCTTAGACATATGTACTGATGCAATGGCTAACACAGGCTTCCAACAGAAACGATAATTTGGCAGCTGTGAATTGCACTGCAGCATTTATATTAAACTTTAGGGATGTTATTAAGAAAAAAACCATCATTATTCATTTGTCAGATGTTTGGTTTTTTCCACTTATGTCTATTTGCAGTTCTGACTTTGGGCTCTCTCCAAGTGAGAGCCCTTGCAATGCTTTTGCCTTCAGCAGGTTCACTCTCCACTGATGTTGTCCTACAGTGATGCCCACGAGAAAAGAGAATTTTTCCTCGTGTGTTTTGTTGCACAAGGCTGGCACACAAAGCACTGCTCACCAGGACAGCTGACCAACTCACAAACACTCTGAGTTTGTCTTTCAACAGGAAATTATTTCTTCTCCCAGCTATAAAAATAAGAGTATATGAAGCAAATGAAGAAACCACCTTGCTTGGAATTCGAGGATTCAACAAACAAATAAACACAAAGGTAAGTCTGACTTGTCAAACAAAAAAAAAAACAAAAAAAAAAACCACTAGACAAGGAACGAAACCACCAATCATTTTCTAATTTTGCAGAAGGAATCTCTTGCCAGCACCTGAGTGTTTAAACACATGGCTCATGCTGTAACCTCCCTGGGTCAGGCACGCTGCCACTGCCACCATCAGCTGCTTGGCACAGCCAGCAGTGAGGTCAGGCAGGCGTTGCAATTCCTGCAGCTCCTGCCAAAACCACCAAAGGCACCTCAGTCAAGGGCATCCTGACACAGGCTGTGCCCTCCTATGGCTCATCATGGATGGGCTGGCTCAGAATCCATGCATTTTGTGTTTATCTTGTGGGGTTTTCTAAGGCTCCAATGTCATCCCTACACCATGGAGGCTCCTCCAGGCTCTGTGTGTTGCCATAGGAACAGATCATTTCACTGATGCTGCTCTTTTCAGTGGTCAAATTGGGTAAATGCAGAAATCATCAGCTGCAAAACTGAACTGATTACTCTTTTCAAGCCCCTTCTGAGCACACTGAAATTTTTAAGAGAAGTGAATCAGCAAGACATTTGGCAACTGAAAGCAAAATCGGATCTTTATTGGGTATCTTTAGAAAAATCTCTTTAAATAAACTATATAACATGTTCTCTTAAATGAAAATTAAATTCTCTTTAATTTCTCTTGAGGTCAGCTTGCTACTCACTACATCATCATTTCTGGACTGTTTGTAGAAATCTAGACTGAAAGAACTTCCTACCCCTTCCTAGTGCTCAATATATTTGACCACTCCCAATTTCCCATTAAAATTCAGCAAGGAAAGGAAACTTTAGGAGGAGAAGCATTTTAGTTATTAAATCATGCTGTAATAAGGATGACATGGACTGACCACAAGGAAAAAAGCCCAAATGATGTTTCTGTTGTAGTGAACAAAATAACTTCATGTGCTCATTATTTTGTGATATTGGTCATAAATAGTAAATAGAGTTTTGACACTAAAATTGAGGAGGAGGGGAGGGAGAATGGTGGTCATTATTCCACAGCCAAAAAGTTAAAAGCATCTGGAATTCCACAGAAAACTTCATTTGCAAGCAAATCAACATTTGGGGTTTTGGTAAAGGTTATAAGACTCTTTGGTAAAGGGTTTTTTTGGGGTGATGGTAAAGGTTACAGACTTTTTTTAAATGGATGGGATTCATAAATTTGGGATTTAAAAAAATTAAGGAAAGGATGTATTTATCTAACACACAGACAGGAATCACCTTGACTGCCCCCACACATTGGGATTATTTTATGTTATCAGTGGTATATCTGGATAATAGTGTGGTATATTGTTTTTTTCTAAAAGAACTTTGGACCTCTGAGCATTTTTTCATTGTGCAAGTGTTATTCATATATTAAATGGCTTTCTACTGTCATGTCAGAGCCAGATTGCTGAAACCATCCAGGGTGAAGGAATGAGAAACCTCAGGAATATTCTGTCTGGACTTCACACCTCAACTTTCTACTTGGAAAGAAGAGTGCAATAATCCCTTCAGAGCACAGAGCAGGTGGAGAACACCAAAGAATCGTTTTCATGCACAGAACAGCCCTGACCATTTCTTCTTCCTCCCCTTGTGCATGAGCAAAGTGTCCAGAGGGGATGGGGCCAGCAGATGGTGATGCTGCATCCCAGGGCATGCCAGACTCACCACCCTGCAGGGAGTCCCTGGGCTGCTGCCTCGGGATTTCAGCTTTTATATTTATTAATTTATTTGTACTCCTGCAGTTCTTTAGTGTGGAACTCCAAACTCCACACACAGTGGGAGCTGCTGCTTCCCCGTTTTGGTCACACACAACAATTCCTCTCCAGGCCTGGCAATCAAGGACCCCTCACTGCCTCAGGTCCCAAAAAATGTAAAAAAGTGGGTTTGGGGGAGAGCAAACTTGGGGTGAATGACTTCATTAGCTGAAGCTGTAATTGGAAGATGAACCCTCAATATGCAAATGGACCAAACTGATCAAAGTGTGCAAACCTGTGACCTGTTGTCCATTTTTGGGTGTAGCCCCTGGGGGGTTTTGTCTGCCCAAAATGTACCTGAAGGCCCTTCAATAAACAGAACAGCTTTTTTTCCCCCTTAATTCTGTCTGGCCTCTGTTTTTAGGTAGCCCCAAAAGGCACCAGGGTGTCCTTGGGCACTGCAGAAGGCCCTCAGGGCTTGTGGAGCAGCTCCAGGTGAACATTTCCAAAATATTCAGGGTAAGATGTGAGAGAGGGAGCCCAGGCTGGGCTTGTCAGAGCTTGGAGAAAAGGCAAAAATATTGAGAGTTACATTCTGAAGGGGAAAAGGGAAGTTTGTGATAAACTCTGGAGATGAAGGGTGGGTGATGGTACATTGAAGGAAGAGAGCAGGAAAAAATTAAAGGAAAGTCCTGAAAGAAAACACTGGGAACCTGATATAATGAGAAATGCCCCCCAAAAAATCCGTACTTGAACGATCTTGGACATTTGATTGAATTAAAGATGAACATTCCTCCGTGAGAGAATTTGACAGAAATATTCTTGGTGTCTGTCTGAATCCCTAATCAATGTTTGCTATCTGCAGAATACACTAGACTTGAATTTTTGATGCCCAGCTGAAAAATAAATCTGTGCCTGCATTTAAAATTCTGGTTGTGCTGCAGGTGCTCAAGTTCTTCTGCAACACTTTGACTAATTCACCTTCCCTTCAGAACAACACCAGCTTTCTTACACATTACTTTATTATTCTCCATCCTACAGCTGTATTAAGGATATGACTCACTAAATAATAGGTGGTTTTTTCACATTTTAGTGATTTTCTAGCAGGTTAGATTTGAACTGTGTGTCCACAGGACATGTCACAGGCAGAAAAGGTTTGCTTTGCACAGCCAGGGCCAGTGCAGATATTTGAATTCTCTGCTGCCCAGCAGGTCCCATTTTTGCAGGCAGGACGAGCTCCTGGCTCCCTGGAGCTGATGGGCTGCATCTGCCCAGCTCAGAGCTCGAGAAAAGCCACCCTGTGAGCCAGCAGAAATTTCTACAATCCATTAAGAGTCTTCTACTGAACAAGACCCTAATATACTCCCCTCTATTTGGAAAAAAAAAAAAAAAAACCCAAAAACTTTTGGTATTTTGCAGTTCTATTTTTCTCCAGTGCTCTCTGTAGGAGAAAAAGAAAATCATTTGCTCATGATTCATTTTTGTCTGAGAAGCTCTGCACATGTCACCGTGTAAAAGCAAGCACTCAGTGCCAAGCTGTGAAGTATCCTGCATTGCCAATGTGCTTTCATTATTTCGTTGCTTCAGAGTTATAGGGTTTTTTTAAAATTAAAAATGAAACCTTTGCTTTGAAATCCAGCCCTAAGGTTGTCAGAAGGATCAGTCTGTTGTTATTAGGGAAGGAAATAGGGTTGGGGTTTTTTTTCATAATGCCCAGAATGTCAACAGAAACACTTGACATTGATTCTTGCTCTGGAATGGAGGAGTCTTAAAGAAGTGAGATCCGAGCCAGCTTAATTGGCTTGGATCCTTTACAAATCTGGCCTAAAGTGGGTGAAGCACTCAGTCAATAGAGTATTTTGGGAGGCTGTGCATTTTATTCTGAAAACATGAGTTTGAAGAGATGACATTTCAATTCTCTTGGAAGACAGCAGAAAAAGGGATCAGAGAATTAAACCTCCTACATGGCCAGAGACAGCAACAGAAAGCACCAAATGGCTGCTCCAGCTCCTCCTGTGCTTCTGCCAAAAAAAAATGCAAAGTTCACCTTGAGAAATCCCTCCTGTGCTGCCCTGTGAATATTCAGAATTACAGCAATAACCTACACATTTTAAAGGTTATTTTATAGGGAGATCCTTTCTTTGGATGTGCACAAACAGCAGGAGCTAGTCATGGACTGGGAGGGTTCCACCCGGCCAAGGTTGGTCACCTGCCATGTGAAATGTGTCCCAGGCACTGCTCGGACACTGCCAGCTCCCTTTAATGACCCACTTTATGTTCTGCTCCTTCAATCCAGTGCACCTGTAAAGGTGAGGGTATCTTTTATTTAACTAACACAGAAATCTTTTTCTCCTAAGTGTTACATGGTTGAGCCTGCCAAACAGACTTGTAAAATTGAAACAAAAACCTTAAAGAATTCACCCCGTGCAATTTAAAATAAGTGTGGAGAAAGCAGTCTAACACCGAGCAAGTCTCTAAAAAACTGCTGTGCAAAACTCAGGAATATCAGAGTTTAACTTTAAATTTGGGCATATATTTGCTATACAATTACTTATATAGAAAAAAGGATTAGCAGTAACATCCCAGAGGCTGGGCTGGAAATGTATCCAAGGTTTCCAGCCCAGGTATGCATAGGATAATTAGATCAGCAATGTTAATGAAGGCAGAATTGTGTGGTGAAGGGCTAGCAGAGCTTTCCCAAAGGCTGCAGGAGCACCTCAAACACACAATGTCTAAAGCCTGACATCATTAGAGCAGAGAGTGACCCTTCCAAGAACTGCTGTTACAAACAGATTTATCTGCATCATTAGACCAGGCTGTTTCTCCCAGGGCACTCAAACAGAGCATTTTTACCAACAAACACTTGTTATTCTCATTCACCACAAAGATAAACAGCCAGTCCAGGAATCAGCTGAATTTTCACTGTGTTTTAAGACGCTGCTAATTAGAACCTAAGGAAAGGACTAAAAATACCCAGAGCTGCAGCTGACATCTCCCTGAGTCAACATGAGAACCTTCTGTGCTAGCTGAGAGCAGTGACTAACACAACTGCCTCGGTGTCTGCTCTGCCATCAACACTGCCACATACTTTTGCCTAAATAAGATGGATAACTTAGGTGAGAAGGGGTTTTTTTCTCCCCTCCTGAAAGCAAGTAATTATTAAGTTATTCAGGAATTCAGTGAGCAGAGCAAGCAGCCAAAATTTGATATATTCTGAAAGCTGGAGATCCAAGTTGCTGGGAAAAACAACTCCTGATCTGCATCATCAACTGCAAATGATATTTTAAGTGAAAGCTTTTTAGTGTTTCCCAGACTTCTGGTAAAAGTCTATGGTTTTGCTCTGAGAAAACAGCAAATGAAGGAAGCAATAGTCCAAGGAACAAACAAATAAACAAACCCCAAATAATCTCATTAACACTACCAGGGCAGAAACTGTGGAACTTTTTATTCTGGGTATCATAACATCCTTCAATATTATTGTGGCTTCAGATTAAAGTGAAATATTATCTCAAGATTTCCAAGGTTTTGGATTGATTAGAATGGGATGACACCACTTTGCCAACTTTTACTGGCACACCAAATAAGGGAATCAGAAGAACATCCCAAATTACTGATCAAAATTCAGGCACTCCCATATATAGTTAAAGAGGTACATAAGAAAAAGAATTAATTACAAGTTACTAGGCAAAATTAATTGAAGCAAGGTCCCACTCCAGCAGAAGAAAGGTGCCTAACATTCTTGTCAAAAATTTGCATCTAAATCAATTATTAAATCTATTTATCTATTATATATTAAATCTAAAAGCAGCCCAAACAGGAATAGGAAATGTGAACAATTTGTGGGACATGAGTCTAAGTAACAGAATCTATAATTGCCTATTTAACAACTTTGTATTGAAGTAAATATGGTTCATGCTACAGAAAACGTCAGAAAGAACATTTTATGTGCATCTGACCAAAGCGATTTGGATCTTCATCCTTCATAGCTGTGAAAATTCCAGATTCTCTGATGACAAATAGAAAGAGTTTCTCACTGACCCTAAACATGAAGGCAATTGAGCATCACATCACTGGTACTCAAATTCAGTTATCCACTCCAAAGAAAAAAAATTTAAAACCACTTCAAGCTCCTTTAATAATATTTTATTTTGGATTAAAATTAATTGCTTATCTGCAGTTTGCCTTTTTTTTTTTTTTTTCCTGGATGTATTAGGTGGTTCTCAGCCTTTGGAACACAGAATTTTTGGTCAATAAACAAGAATTTAAGAACTAGAAGTAAGCAAAACTTCTCTGAAATTCAGCTTCATGTGCCTCCATCTCTGCAGTAGCTCAGTGCAGTTTGCACTGGAATATGAGCCCTTCAATTTAGAGAACCCAGCAGTCAGAAACCACTTTTATGTGTTCTAATATCAAAAAGAATATATTTTGTGTTGCTTTCTCCATGGCTGCGTGCTTGCATTCCAACAGGTTAACCTGAAGAAAAGTGGGAAGGGATTTAACTCCCTACTTACACACAGGAGATATCAGGCCAAATTTCAGATTTTTGTATTTCTCTCCCAAGAAATCCTTGCTCCCTCCTGCTCCTCTCCTACCTTGTCTGAGAGAATTCTAAATCTGTGGAACAAGACTCCTTTTACTCTTTCCTTGGGTAAGTTGGTAGGCCTGTTATAAATCATTTATCCTGGAATGCATTCATCTCCCTTCCTTTTTTAATTTCAGTGCAGCAATGCTAAATCCCCAACCACCTACCTGAATTAAAATTATATCTCTGCACAGTGTTTGATAGCGTTCCCATCATGAAACACTGATGAGACTTTTGTGAAACATCCTGATTTTAAAACATTGTGCTAGACAATTTAACGCTCCCATCTAGAGCATCTCAAAGATTTGGGGTGAATTGTCAAAGTGGAGATTCCTAGGGAATCTGTAATAAAAATGTTCCTCCAGATTTAACAGTTTATGATTAGTGTTACTTTGGACATGACACAATTAAGATGAATTTTACAGATCTACACCATTAATTTCTTGCTTCAGCACCTATGTGCTAGATTGCTTTCAGCAGCTTATCACAAATTCCTCAAAGAAACTCAACAATAGTACCCTATTTTATTTTGGAATCTAAAACAGACTCAAAATCCAGAGAATATTTTACAAAAGCATATGTACAAACAGAGGCAGACAGCAAAGGGGTTTTGGAGAATCTCAGAGTATTAACAAGGCCAAGAACATCTAATAACTTCCCCTCTGGCAACAACAAAGCTTACACAGCTCTAAAACCCAAACTGCTTTATTGGCCACGCTGGGGTGTTCATGGGCTGCATGTAGAAGCCACTGGTTCTACTCTAAACATATTTAAAAGGCAAACAAATTCCAATAATTAATAGAAATATGAGACTTTTTAGAAAAACAGCAGTAGTCTGGTTGAATTTTGATAACTGAAATGGGGGATTTTGTTCCAGCACTGGAGCATCACCTGCTTGCAGCTTAATTAACCTGGAGTTAATATGAGCAAAGCCAAGCCTCTCAGAGGGTTTGAGCTACACTGCAGAGCAGCAGTCACAGATTAAAGCTTTTTTGTGGTCAATATTTTCATTTTGGTCTCCATTGCACTCATAAAATCTTCAAGATACTGCATCTAGCAAACATCTCCAAACTTCAGTGTGCTCATAACCACATAAATGCAAAGGGAAATCGTTGAATTTTCACATCTACTGAAAAGGTTGCTCCTTCCTTTTATGCAGAGATTCAAAACTATTGCAAAAATCCCAGAGCTTTGCAGGCTGCCTTGTTTGTATGTCTTATACGATATCTTGATGAATGACTAATTATGTTCATTCTCTATTGTCCTTTCCATAAGGCTAATTAACAATGAGATTAATGTAATTTGTAACTCTTAGAGTCAGGTAGCTCCAGCACCACAAGCAAAAGTTAAATTATATTCTTACTGAAGTTTAACAAAAATTAAACGATATTCTTCTTATTTATTACCTATGGAACACACAAGATATCCTAAAATAAGCTTATCACTGGGATTTTTGCAACAGTTTTGTGTCATTG
>VZSR01000223.1:1777975-1805307 GCA_013398615.1 Brachypodius melanocephalos
ACGCTGATTAAAGCACTGAGGGGACGCTGAGCGGGTCCCTGTCAGCGCCCCCCGGCCAGCACAGCCCCGCAGGCGCGGCCAGCCCGCCATGCCCACGCCGGGCTGCAGGGGGCGCAGCGCGGCGCCGCCGCTCCCCCGCCGCGGCCTCTGCTGCCGCTGCCGGTGGGCGGGAGCGCCGGGCCGGGCCGGGTCGGGCTGGGCCGCGGGGGCCCGGGGCCGGGGCTATGGCGCTGCCCGTGCTGTCCAGCTCGGCCGTGAAGTTCCGCCGGGTTCTGGCGCACTTCCCGCAGGAGCTCAGCCTGGCTTTCGCCTACGGCTCCGGGGTGTTCCGGCAGGCGGGGGCCTCGGCCGAGCACGGCGAGGTGAGCGCTCGGGCCCCGCGGCGCTCCGGGTACCGGAGCCGCTTCCGGCCCTGCGGCGTGTGAGCGGCCGAGAGCCCAAATCCCCGGGGGAAGAGCGGCGGGGCGGGTTCGGTCCGTGCCCAGGGGTGGTCCGGTTGTCATGGTGGGGGGCTCGGGGTCCATTCCAGCCCAGTGTGTACCGACTGTGTGTCAGGTTATAAAGGTTACTGCTTTTAAAGAGAGTTATTGCAGCTTGTCCCAACTGCTGTGCACCCCATGGGAATTTAAAATATATTGCCGCAGTGAAATGGCAGTCTGGAGGGCTTCCTCATCTTCTGAGGGCCAACAGCTTGGAAATACTGTTTATTTCATTTTTGGGGGTTTTGTTGACAAAAGCGAAGTAATACACTACAAAGGAATATCCTAGCAATGCAGTTCCTTTCTGCCAGCTCTGGGCTGGTGGCTTTATGTGCCCACATTTCCCCATTCATGGCCAAGAAGTGCTGTTCATTAACACCGTAAGCTGTTTCACTGAGCTGTGAGTTAGGGTGGTGAAGATCTCACACCCACTCCCCTGTTTTGGATGGTTGAAGTCTGGCCATGACCAAGACAGGAAAATTTTGGACTATCTGATATACTTGACAATAAACATACAACTTCACTGGAACCTTTAAACTGTATCTGACATTAACAGTCATATAGTTCAGGTTCGGGTTTTAGTTTTATTTTTTTTACTTATGAAAAATATTTAGCTAGAGGTTTGATACTGTGTATATCCTAAATTATTATGATAACATTGGCTCTTCTTGACATTTAAACCCCATCACTCCTCTTGTTATCCTCAGACAAATATGCTGGACTTTGTGTTTGCTGTTGATGATGCTGTGACCTGGCATATGACAAACTTGTTAAAGAACAGGAGTCATTATTCCTTCCTTAAATTTTTTGGACCCAAAAAGATAAGTACCATACAGAGATACGGAGCAGGAATCTATTACAACACCTTAGTGCCATGCAATGACAGGGTAAGTACAAGCAGTCTGGGTGAATTTCAGTCAAATATTTATGTCTGTGAAGTATTAAAATGATTAGCTTAAAGCAGATTTCAGGAAGCAAATATTGCAGATTGTAATTGTAGATTAGCTCGTGGTATTTCAATATTTATGTCTCAAACTGTTTCACTAGCAGCATTTTAATGAAAAAGCAAACAGAGCAGCTGGTCTTGCACCTTAGAAACGTGAGCAGTGTTTGGAACTTGCAGCTAAAGCATTTCAGGAATTGGATTTATATTCCTTATTGCTGCCTGCCAGTTTTGGTGGTGCTTCCTTTCAGCGATTGACCATGTAGTAACAGCAAAGTGTTTGATGTAAAATGCAAGTTATAACAGCAAGTTGGAATTGACATTTGTGGTGTTTAGTGTCTCAAATCCTGCCCTGTGAGGCTTGGGTGTAAATAATAATTCTGGTGAGTGGTTCTTGTCCAGCAAGTCCTGTTCCTGCTCCTCTGTGTTTGGTAGGGAGGAGTGAGGGAAACACTGTCAGTCTTGCTGTTTTCATCCCTGTATGAGATTTTGGGGTTTAAACCTTATTTTTTTGATGTAAAAACGGATTTGGGATTTCATTTGAAGGACCAGTGGTGCTTGCCATGACATTGTGTTCTTGACTCTTTATGCCCTGGTCTGATGTTCTAATGACTCAGTCTTATCACAGGCTGTGGTGCTTTGTTACCCAGAAATTCTGGAGCTGGCTGCCTTGCTGTGGTGATAAAATTTGGAAATTCAGGTAGTGCAGATTGATAACAAACTATGTAAAGTCCCATTTTTTTTTCCCAGTTACATAACATAAGCTGCAAAATCACTTCCCCCCCCCAACATCAAAGAGCAAAAGAAAAAACTCCCTGATGCAAACCCCACCTCCCAACAACAGGATACATAAATGTCTGGAGGTTTTAATGTAGGTCTCTGACAAACTATTGCTTGAGGTTTGTTAATATCATAAAGGATAATGTGGATTATTCCAGCTATTGTAATATTTGGCTGCTGACTTTATTGCAGCTTTGATTCTAGAAAGGATTTGAGTTTCATGCATTCATTTTCTCCCTGCAGAGGTTTGAATGTAAATAGGAGATTTTTCTTTTACCTGGTGTGTTAATTAAAACATAAAAACATTTTCCATTTTTCAGTTGGAGTTTTGTGTGCTTTAGAATTAGGGACAGTCATGGCAAGTAGTTCCATGTAGGGGAAACGGTGAAGGTATAGGGTTTTTTTCAAAAGCCTTTATTTTGCTCTGTTTTTTCCAGGTGATAAAATATGGAGTAATTAGCACTGATGCCTTGATTGAGGATTTGTTTCACTGGAAGACTCTCTATGTGGCTGGGCGCCTGCAGAAGCCGGTAACTGCTGCCTTTTCTCTCTGGAAATGTAGGAAATTACAGAGCTGGAAAATAATCACTTGGAGTTTGAACTTTGTCTGTTAGGGCTCTGTGCAGCAGCGCTGCACAAATAATCTGCCCTGATTTAGGGGTGCAGCCCCAGAGGGATAATCTCTCAGAGAGGAGGTGAAATGTAGCTCGTAATGATGTTTCGTGGAAAAAGAACCACTAAAGATGAGGATACTAATAACAGTTTTCTGCCTGGAGGAAATCTTGAATAACTGGACTCTATTAGTGCCAAGTCCCTTTAATGTGAAATGTATTGTTTCCCTTTTACAACAGATTATAGGGGTGGGCAAAATTTAACACAGATAAAGAATGGAAGTGTTCAAAGATGGAAGCAGCTTTGCTGTGCAGTTACTGTCTGGTTCATAACTGAATGAACCATGGGATCTACATAGGTTGGTTCTTCTCCTCCGTATCTGGATCATAAAAAAGAATCTTTGCTTTCCCCCTTGTGCCTGCCTCAATGTGCTTTCAGCAGATGGCAGCAGTGCTAAGGGAAAATTTGTTACCAGGGCAGGGGGAGAATTAGAGGAGAAATCTCTTCAGGTCTTGGAACAGAAGTTAATTATGTTTTTAGCTAAAAAATTTGGAGTGAAAGTTTGGGTAGATTGTCTCAGCCTACTGGCTTTATCTCCAGAGATGTATTACAGCATGATCCAGGTTAGAGCAGCTGTTATCTTTGTAAAAAATGAAACTTAATCCATTGAGAAAGATAACTGAAGGGAGAATTCTGGATGTCACATCAATGGTGAATAGTGAATAGCTGTTCTCAGTGTAACTGCATTTGCTGCTGCTTTGATTTGTGACATGGTACAGTGAATATAAATTCTCTGTACTGTGGAAAAGCCTTCCTTAACTGTGGTGCTCTGTCAGATTTACCCCAAGAATCAACATTCTGGGGTGATAACCAGTGCACTCTGATGTCCTGGGAGATTTGTAGCTCTCTGAACCGTTTAAAATTTGTTCATAAATGCTCTCAGTGTTTCAGGCATTCACGTTTTGAAGCCTGGTGTATTATTTCCTTTGGAAAAAATCCTGCTTTGTATTAGCAGGGATCTTTAGAAAAGGAGGAGGTTATTATTCCTTTTGCTTCTCTAAGGCAAGGCTGGTGTCTTCCATGAGGAGGAATAGCATCTCTGCTGAGTTTCTTTTTTTAAAAGGCTCTAACTGTGGTGTCCTTGGCATGTCCATCACTTGCTGGTGTTTCCATGGCAATCCTAAGGTATTGCAGTCACCTGTGTCAATGCTTGGGCTGCCACAGATTTTTCTGTTCTGACTCTCCTTAGATTTCCCTGTAGCAACGAGTGAAGTGAATTGCTACATCTAAAGTGAATTGCTTGACGAGATTTGAGAACAATCAAGGAGGGGTACCTTTGTTCACAGTGGCCAGTGGGGTTGAATTTTAAGGTGTTGTAGAGTAGGCAAATATTAAAAAGCTGCCTTTTATAAGCAAGGCAGGATTGCTTAAGCAGAACACTTGAAAAGACAAACTGACACCGAGCAGGGATCCCTAGTGGAGTTGTTTATCCATCTCCTAAACCAGCTTCCCTTCATCTGCCAGTGTGTTTCTATCTTCAGTTCTTACCAAAGATCTGCTTTTTATTCCAGTAGATTTCCATATCTTAGGTGATTGGATTCTCTAGTTGGTCTTGAACAGTTTCAATGTTACCTAACAATAAACACTTTTTGTGGCAGATAGAGGCGTTCAAGTGATCTGTTCCTCATGGATAAGTGAAGATCCCCTCGAGTTCACATTCTGCTCATGCAAAGTGCAAAAATAAAGCCTTGCTTCTTCCTGTCTGAGAAACTACTTGAAGCATTTGGCAGGGGAGTCATCTATTTTATATAAAAAAAAAATTAAAAATGAAGATGAATAAGAAAGCGTACCTCTGTCTGGGGTTCTGTTCTCTTTTAGTATAGTCTTTTTTCTCATTGCACAATCACATGTGAAGTATTTCTGTTGATGCATTCATATTTCCTGTTCTGATTAATCTAAAATTTACGAGTATGAGAAGCTGACTAGCTCTTCAGAGATTAGCTCATGTCTGCTGCATATAGCACTTCCAAACCTGTGTGTGAAATCTGTTTTTTCTAGCAGAGTATTAATTCTTAAAAACATGTTCCTTTCTCTCACATGGTGAGGATACTCTAGTACTTGTTGTACTGCGCTAATAAGATCTAATCTTAAATCAATTTCTTACTCCATCCGGCATGAAAAATAAACAACATTTCTAGCCCCAGCTTCAGTAGCGCTTTCCTGAAGTCTCCATTCCAAAGGGCTCTGCTTTTCCAGGTGAAGATCCTGGCCCAGAATGAGAACAGCAGGCTGCAGGCTGCCCTTGTCAGCAACCTGAAGAGTGCAGTGACAGCAGCCTTCCTCATGCTGCCAGAGAGCTTCTCTGAAGAGGACCTTTACATGCAGATTGCAGGACTCTCCTACTCTGGTGAGTGTGGGGAGGCTCCAGTGCCTCAGAAGAGCTCTGTGTGGAGCTGCTGCAACACAGTTGGAGTCTCATATGTGAGAAATCATCTCCCTTCCTGCTTTGGGCCTGCACTGCTGCATGCACACAGAATTCTCTCTCAATGGTGGTTATGTAACAGCTCCAAGAATTGGGCTTATTCACAGGAAATAGGTGCAGCTCCATCAGCAATGCTGCCTCTACCTGCTTGATTTATGAACAGCTCAGCGTGAGTGATGGCATGTGATGAAATAATGGGGCCTCTCTTCTGTTTGTATGGATTGTATTTTGGTGGAATGTTTCAAAACCTTGGGAAAAAAATTTTTTCTTTCCACTCAGTGCAATGTTGAGTCATCTGATAGTCTGACTCATAGCTTGTCATCCATCTCTTTTTGAGTGTGCTGTGTTTGAGGTTCTTATTTAGTTAACTTAAAGATCCAGATGATGATTCTTTGATTTACATGTAACACTCCTGGTTGGTATTTGTTGAGTTTCTTTTTTTTTTTAAGAAATTGGTAAGGAAAAATATTGAAGAAACTACTGTAAATGGTTCTTCAATATAGGATGTAATTGTTCTAATTTAACTCAGCATTGCTTTTTAAATGTTGACATGCTTGCTGGAATTACTATGAAGGAGCTTGGTCGGAGTTGTACTTCACACAGCACTCCCTTGGCTCACCCAGAAATGCAATTTTGGCTTTTAAAGGAAGCCCAGTGGGGTCTAAGCTGCAGCTTGGCTGTACTAAGGGGGTGTCACTGTTTCACGTAAAGCTTCTCAGGGCAGTTCAGATTGCAGCTGGCTTTTCCAGAGCAGTTCTGTCCTGAATGGTTGCCTGGTTTAAAGCAACAAGAAGGGGATGCTGATGGTGGCACTGCCAGCCAGGGATGTTTACCTGCCCACCTGAAACCTGCCCAGCACTGCCACTGGATCCTTGCTGGGCACTAGGGACCAAGATACTTTAATCTATTCTTTGAAACGGTGCACTTTAACAAAAATCAGTAAAATGCTGAGACTGGCTGTGCTGTGTGAACAAAGCTGGAGCAACACAGCTCCCAGTTGGGAATGTACAAGAAAAAGGCTGCTTGTGGGTATTTATTTTGCTGCCATTTCCTTAAGTCTTTCAGAGGCTGTACTAGTAGACAAAATTGATTTTATGTGTTACTCCAATCAGTCTCCTTGGAGACTGCTGAAAAGAGTTGTTCATGTTTGAATTTAGAATATGTTTATCCTTTATTTTTTCCTGCATTTTTTGAGAGCACTGAGTCAGTACCATTTATATGCGAAGTGTTTGTTTTGTGGCTTGGCATAAACTGAAATAAACTAAGGAAGGCTAGCAAGTTGCCACCTTTCGACAACATTTATCTCCTGAATGTGGGAAGTGGGAAAAGGAATTGATTCAGAATTTTGGTTGTTGATAGAAGCTACACTGAGCCTCTAACTCCTGGCTGGAAACCCAGCAGGCAGCCAGGCTGGTAGCTGACAGAGGTACTGGAACGCTTTCACACAGACTGACTGGCTTTTCATTTATTCTCTTTGAAACTCTTCAGTCACCTATCCAAAAAGAAAGTGTAAAGGGCAGTAAGGTAACAGTGGTGTTAAATGGAGTTTCTTTTTGAAACTACTAACACAGTACATGGCTAAGAGGAAAAGTGATCCAGTGACCTTACCATGACTACCATTAGCTAAACTCCAGGTACTGCCCCGGGAGTGGAGAAACAATGCAAATTATTACCTCTCAAACTGGAAAATATCAGCTCATTTGCTTGTGGATACAAAGTGTGAGGACTGAGCAATTTGTTTAGTAATGGTTGAGACTGAGACATTGCAAAGACTGTTACTGTTACTTGACAGCTGGAATTATTTTGTTGTCCATGTGAAGATGTGGACACGTGGGCTGATGACATTTTATCAGAGACCACATCACAATAGGTGGACATTTCATCTTCACATTCAAAAATACCCATCTTCACGGGCATTTTTTTCTGCGCTTGAAGGTGTTTGAAGAGTGTTTTTGACTCTTAGAAGATGATTATTGTGGATTATAGTGCCATACATAATATTGGAGAATAGAGTTTTAGGTGACAGCTCTGTACTCTGTTGATTTCTGTTATATTCTCCTTCTTTCTGTCTCTGGCGTTTTCCTAATGGCTTAACCCTCTCTCTTTTTTCCTGCCTAGGTGATTTCAGAATGATCATAGGAGAGGACAAATCCAAAGTGCAGAACATAGTGAAACCCAACGTTGCCCATTTCCAGAAGCTGTACAGTTCCATACTCCAGGACTGCCCTCAAGTGGTGTACAAGCACCAGCTGGGAAGGCTCGAGGCAAGTGTGCTCCTTTCAACAGCTTCAGAACAAGCAAGTGTTTTCTCACTGACAGAAGGCAGGAATCGTGCCATGCATCAGCAGAGCAGTTGTAGTCTCTGTGCTTGCTGTTTGTTGTGTTTCTGTTGTTCAGTTAATTCTGCAACCAGCAGACTTTGCTTTAAATACCATTTTTTTTTCATATGGAGGAACTACTGCTCATTTTCTCTGAGTATGGGTACAGAGTAGAGCCCAGCAAGGGGAGCAGAGCAGAGCACTGTAAAACGTGTGTTCTAATGGCTTCCATATGGGAAGAACGGGCTAGGAAGTGAGGAATAAACAGATGGTTTGTGTTACAGAGATGAGGCTGTAACTCAGAGGTGCAACTTTCTGCAGTCAAAAACTGCATCTCATGAAAAAACCTCCTCAAGTTCTAGCTGTGAAGATCAGCTGACTAAAGCCAAGTGAAAATCTGGCATTAACACCCATACCAAACCATTCTTCCCTTAGTTTTTTGGGAAATCCAGAGTGACCAACATCTTGAATTCCATCTTTCTGGTGTAACATTGCAGTTAGGGGAGAGATGCCACAGTCAGTAGGAATTTTTCCTTTTGTCATCTTCGTGTCCCTGTGAAATATTCTAGTGTGATGTAAGCTTCATCAAAGCTCAAAGTCTCAAACAGCACCACTTGCCTCATGGACATGGGCATCTCTTTATCCTCAAACCTTGATAATTCTCTCCCAAATACCACCTTTTAGGATGTGTCTTTGTTAGAAAATGATTTAACTGCAGGCTTGAGTACAGTCAACAGTTTTACTGCAGTGCTTTGGGATAAAAAACAGGCAAATCTGTATTATCCTGCAGCTGTCTCCATGTTTTCCTATTGCTTGTGAACAGTTTGGTGGAAGCAGTTTTCAAATGAAATTGGGAAAGAATTAGTAACACTTCCTTCAAGAAAAAATTCCTTTAAACAAATCCTGGTAGCATACTGCAAATTTATTGCTGGATAATAAATCTCTCCACAATCCCATAACAGTCATCAAGTCTGCTTCTAATCAACAGCAAAATGAGGGCATTTAATCAACAAAGTGCTTTAATGCTTTATTGCTCACACCTTCCTGTGGTTGTTGGCAGTTATTGCCCAGCCCGAGGTGGCTGAGTGCTGTGGGGGGTGCAGTTAACACAGAATAGAGCCCCCTTCTCCAGAATATGCAGAGCTGCAGAGAACATTCCTTCTTCAAAGGTCCCTCAGAACCAAGGGAAGGCAGAGCCCAGCTCTGAGTTCTGGTTCAGGCACGGATTCCTCCCACACAATGCTCGGAGCCGCTCGCTGTCGGTGCCTCTGGAGTTGGGGCTGACTCATCTGGAGATCATTTTCTCCACACTGACAAAAGGGAGTGGAGAGGGCAAGCAGACTTCTGTCTGATGTCTCCATGAAGTGGCTAAAACCTCGTGTGGGAGCAATGGAGCTCTTCAGATTTTCCTCCACTTTTGGAGAGCTCTGCCCCCATCGTGCATTACGTCTTGGAGAAATCTGTCCAGGCCTGTGTTGGTATCATTGTATTTTAAAAAGGCTCCTTGGATTTCTGATTTAGATTGGAAAATGGGGGATGAATGTTTTCTTCAAATTATACAAACCAGATGTGGAGTTTAAAGCAGAGAAAATGGTTTTCAAGCTAAACAAGAAATATGTGTGTGTGTGTGTCTGCACTTTGATTATATTCAGGCAGAAGAAACTCAGCTGAGTGGTCTTTGGGGAAGTTTTTTTTATTGTCCTGTACTTAAGTTTCCAAAGGAAACTGGATACACCAGAAATGATACAGTTTCAATGAAAACTTACTTGCAGACACAGCAAGATCATGCGTGTCTTCCCTTGAATAAAAACCTTTGCATGAGTCATTCTTCAAGCTGAGAGCTTAGATTCTGCATTTCCTTGTGCTTGAGAAGTTTTTATTAGCATTGTCAAGGACCTTTTCCAGTGAAATGGATCAGGTTCTGTGAGATATTTATCAGAGGTCAATTTTCTGACTTCTTAAAAAAAAAAAAAAAAGAGAGAACGGAATGTTTTTAATGTCTTATTTTTATAACATTCAGATTGATAAAAGTCCAGAAGGTCAATTTACACAGCTTATGGCTTTGCCAAAGACTCTGCAACAAAAGATAACTGCTCTGGTGAACCCTCCTGGAAAGAACAGAGACGTGGAAGAAATTTTATTGCAAGTTGCCCATGACCCTGACTGTGGATTTCTGGTGCATCAAGGTGGGTCTGGGCCAATGTCTGTAATCTCCTTTAAGACATGACAGATACACAAATCTATTGTGTGTGTTCTATTTCAGAAGAGTGGATTAAAGAGAAGGGTGAAAGAATCCAGGAGATTAATCATGAAATACATTCCTAAAAGCCTGGGTTTGGATTTGATTGCAGTCAGATTATCTAAAATATTATCAATAGCATATTGATACAGGAAGATGTGTTTTGGTTTGGGTCCTGAAAGAGGCAGAATTTAAGCAATAGTGGCCTGCTTAGATCACCTAACTCTGGTGCTTCCATCCATCAGAACACTGAGCTTTGCATCCTGCCAGTCCCAGATGACAAGGCTGAGGTCATTTTCTGACTTGCTGACATTTCCCCTGGCAGGGCTCGTGCTTAGCCCAGACATGTGAGCCCTGGCACAGAGCTCCAGCTGGGAGCAAAAGGCTGAGGTGCTTCTCATCAGCACAACTGCTCTGAGGCACCATTATGTCATCTGAGCAAGTTAAAGCTGATGCTGCACACACCAATGTTCTGCTACACCGCAGGAAAATGAGAAAGTTTAGAACTTGGGGTCCTTTGTGCGTTTTAAGAGCGAACCCCTGGACAGTGAGAACTGAATGTGCCCCAGTGCAAAGTGACAACCAAGCCTTGTGTCCAGAAGCTGTAATTTGGAAAAGCCAGGGAAGAACTGCACAATAGAGGTGTCTCTGCTTGGTCAGAGAAGTGCCCAATCCCAAGCCCAACTTGAAGCAAACAGGGAGGATCATTTGTTCTGCTCTAGAACGTTAATTTACCAGCACTTCGATGAAACAACTCTGAATCCTTTGTGATTAATCATCTTAATAGAGAGCTAATGGGAACACTAAATAAATGGATTTGATCAATTCCTACTGCTTGTTGTCTGTTTTAATACTAATTTGGGCTTTTTCCTGTATGTTACATATAAAATAAATTAGTTTAGAGAATACTTTAATTAGTATGAAAAGGCAGAGCAAACCCATTTTTTTTTTCAGTGTATGTTTTACTTTCATGCTTAGCTTGACTGTGTAACTGGAACAATATTTAATTTGTGCATGGTGGAGGGGAAAAAAAAATCTCCACACAAGTGCTGAGATGGGTAACATCTGTGTGCTTTTCCCTCTGCAGGCATTTCAGGAATTGTGAGATCCTCCAGTATAGTGCAGAGTGCTAAAACCATCCTGACAGCTGGTAAGAATGTGTGTGATTTCTGTCAACGTGGGCTGCCTGATTTCACACAGGAAAAACGACAGGGCCCCAACACTGTCTTGTTACAGCAGTTTAAAGAATTAACTTTTTGTGTATTGCATTAAAAGTCCCTGGAAAATAAAAGCAACATTTAATAGCAGAGGCTGTGTTGCAAAATTATAAAATGCTGAAAGGGACTTAAATAAACAAACCAAGCAACAATATCAGCTTTAATTTTCTCTATTTCTGGATCCATGCAGAGATTTTGTGGAGCAAAACAATTGGAAGGGAGGGGTTAAAAACCAGTTTTATTCCTGTTAAATTCAAGTTATCCTGAGTGGCCCATGGGGCAGAACTGGTGAAGTGCAGGAGTAGAACAGAAATAGTTAAGGTGTGGTGATTATTTGTGCTCTCTCTCCCTGTGCTGATGGACACAAAATCACCTCTGGGACTCCCGAGCTCCTCTTGTGTGTCCTGCAGGAAATCCCTGACAGCCTCTCCTGGCTCTGGGACTTTGGGGGTCCTGATGGATCTTTGAGGAGCACTTGGAATTTTTCTCATGGTTTCTGGGCTGTGCACCTGCAGCCAGTTATTTGTGAGATGTCTCTATTTCCCTTGGTCGTAACTGCTTTTTGCTTTATATAGACTTTTTTCCCTTTAAAACAAACTGTAGTTTCCTTCTGATCAGTTTTGTAGGGTTGTATTTAAAAACTATTTTCTGCTAGTGGTTTTAGTGGTGAAAACATATTTTTGTGATTTGATTTAGGTAGAGCAAAGCAATTTTGGTATTTTGCCTCCAGCATGAGCCAAATTTGAGCAAGGAGGCTTGAGGAAGTGGATTATTTTACTTTTTGTGTGATATAATTTTGGGGGGGTTTGGTATTGTTTTTTTTTTTTTTTAATGTATTTACACTCTTCTGCCAGAATCTGGATAAAACCATTAGGGACAGAATTCAGGAGTGAAATTTAACTGCTCAGGGATGTCACCTCAGTATTTTTGAGGCGTGATGTTTGTGTGATCTGCCCTGGAATTGAGGAGAGATGAGTGTCCATGGCTCTAGAGTTAATTAGCAAAAACCTTTTGCCCCCTTTTTATTTTCTTTTTTTTTTCTTTCTTTTTTTTTTTTTTTTTTTTTTAAATATTTGTCTCCAAACACTTATGACTGAATTTATATTAAACCTGTCAGTATCTTCTCATGAAGATTTTCTCCCAATCACAGTTTCTTCATTTCAAATGCATCACTGGGGCAGCACTTTGGGCTCTCCATGTTCACAGGATACAGAATTTACACAGAGAAAACAGGAATGTGGCTCCTGCATGGAAGTATTTGCTTGACTCAGGCAAGGAATGTGTTTTACAGGGAAGTGTGGAGCTTTAAATTCAGTCCCTAAGGATGCTGCATTTCTTTCTTTATTCTTTTTCCAAATCTTGTCTAATATTCTGTTCCCCTAAGACCTATTTTCACACTTTCTAGTAGAGACTTTAGAACAAATACAAGGCTCTGACTTTGAGCAGTGCTTATGTCAGGAATAGCAGCTTAAAAAAAAAAAAAAAGAATTATGAAAGAGAATCATGAAATCTGTGGCTCCACTAAGCTCTTTATATTGCTGTTCCTAATAACTGTACAAATACTTTGCTTGCGAAAGAAAGTTTTCATTACTTGGCCATCACTCTTTTTGAAGTATTCTTGGGGGCAAAATCTGTTTTCTTTAGCTGATTATTTTACCTTAAGAGCACCAGCAAAGGTGAGATGCCTGCTCTGGTCCACAGCAGGGCAGTGCAATGTCCAGCATTTCCAAATTCCGTGGTAAATCAGCAATAGCTGTGCTGAGATGCCATGCTGGGTATTATTAACATTACTGGCAAGGAGCACAAGAAGGAATTTCAACCCATTTTAAGAGAACCTTTTTTCATCTTTCCCTGCCAGTGTGGTTTTCAAGTGGAGCTCCAGCTCTGTGTTTTTGTTTGTTGTTAAATGCCCTGTGTAGTTTTGGAGAATGTGCCTGTGTATTTATTTCTGAGGCTGTGGTGAGGTTGCCTCTCTGTTTCCCATTAGAGATGGCACCAGGGCTGGATTTGTTTTCCCACATAGCCAGAGCCTGCCTGGCCTTTGGGAACTCACTCTGCAGCTCTTATATTTAGCTCCTCTGAGGGAGATGTTGAGACTTCTTTAGCTTCTTTATATTTTACTCAAGGAATGCTGCAAGCCTTGAAAATTTTTCTATAAATACCATCTTAGAGAGTCAATCATCCATTGGAGCATTTGTCCAAGATACTTTTAAGTTAGCACAAATGTTCTGAATTTGTTCTCAAGGATTCAAGGATTTGTTTTTCAAGGAGCAGCTTTCATTTGTCCAAGATACTTTTAAGTTAGCACAAATGTTCTGAATAGCATTTCTTTTCAAGGAATTTTTTTTAAGGAGCAGCTTTCATTTGTCCAAGATACTTTTAAGTTAGCATGAATGTTCTGCATAGCATTTATTTTCAAGGATTTTTTTTTTAAGGAGCAGGTTTCATTTGTCCAATATACTTTTAAGTCGACATGAATGTTCTGCATAGAATTTGTTTTCAAGGAATTTTTTTTTAAGAAGCAGGTTTACATATAAAATATTCTGGTTTTGGGATAACTGCTCTCTTCATCAGCTGCCTGAGCAGATAACTGTAAATACCTGTAAATATGCACGTGTCTGTGCATGCCACACTACAATATATAATTATTTGCTCCACCTGACAGCTGTCCAGCAGTCCATGCACCAAAAGGAAATCCAGGACACTGCAGCCAGGCAAAGCTAGCAGGAAACTTTGGGGGATTCCCAGGCAGATGGCTGCAGGGACACTTGCACAGAACTGAAGGTGGATTGTTGAGTGAAAGCAGCCCCGGGTTGTGTTTACCCTGGATCGCTGCGGGCTCGCTCCCATGTGCACCAGGGCTTTGTTCTGTGTCCTGGCGTGGAAAAACCCAACGGGGAGGTGGAACCAGCGAGTGGCAGGCTCCGAGCTGAAGCAGAGAGACATTTCCATGTGGTCCAAGTCCCTCAGATGCAGAGTTACAGGCATTGGCTTTTCCTGCAGCTGTGGTGGATCCGCCCCAGGGCTGCTTTGGGGCAGCAGCGGGGATGGACAATCCTGGGCAGCTCCTGCCATGCCCTAGGTGGAGCTCAGGGAGAGCAGAGTGGGGAGAAGGAGCAGCTCTGAGCAGGCAGAGAGGAGAGATTTCCCTGCAGGCTGCAGTGCCTGCAGCATTCTCTGCAGTGTTGCAGCAGCTGTGCTGCACTGGAGCTGCCGCACGCTGCACTTCCAGAAGCACCTGGAATTCATTGGGATGGCAGAACAGCAATTCCTCCATCAGAGGGACTGCGTCCTTGGGCATTTTCAGAGCCACAGTCACACAGTTTGAGCTTCTTTCATTTGTGCTGCTGCAGGAATTACTGCTCTGTGTGCAATCTCCATGCAGATTTGTCAAGCACTTCAGGGTCTACATGGTTATTTACTTGTTATTTGAGATGCTGCAAGGAAAAGCCTGTCATGGTTTCATTAGTGGGCTTGCTTTTGCAAAAACCTAGTAAACATGGCAAAGTTGGAGAGTACATATGGGATGCACGTGGGTCTGTCAGTTCAAAATACACATACAGATATTCTCCTACAAAAGGTGAACCTGAGTTTATTTAAATTGCATTTGGAGACATGAGAAGTGCAGAACTGATTCTCTGCAGTCTATTTGTTATCAGAGGCTTCTTCCTCTGCCACATTCCTTCAGAAATAAGAGTGTGCACTTTTTCTACTCATTTGACTTGATAAGTCTATCACCTAAAATATTACATCTCTGTTTTCTTTCTTTTACTTCCCTTTCTTCATTTTTTGAGGTCTTTCCAAATCAAATATTTTTATTCCCGTCCCACTCCCCCCAAAAAATAAAAAGAAATCCAGTGCAGCACATGGCTAATCTTGGGTTGAGGTTCCTTGTTTGTTGCAAATCTTTCCTTGTGCCCTGGGCTGTGATATTTTGTGACTTTTGGCGAAATTCCTTGTGTGTTTTTTAATCAGGCTTGTCAGGTGTTCAATTAAATAAACATAAGAAAGGTTGTAGTAAATATAATCTGCTACACCTTTAATCTGTGCAGGTGTCAAAATCAGAGCTTTTTGTGCAGCAGTAAAAAGTTGCCTTTTTGGTTCTGGATTTGTAAGAGTGTGATTAGACTGTGCTGTAAGCTGAGCAGTCACTCGGTGTGTTACCTTGGGTTTTTATTTGTTTAGTTTGGGGTGATTTTTGTAAACAAGAAAAGGGAAAGCAAGTAGCTGCGCTGGCTGGGATCTCAAACCCCCCTGAAATGCCAAGAGTAACAGTGTTTTGTTTTTAAATTTACAAATACTCCATGACTAAACCCAGCCAAAGGCTATGGGGTTTTTACTCTGGGTCTGGAAGAGAAGGCTCATCTCTGCTAGAATTTCAGAAAGGGTTTAACCCCAAGGATACATTTTACAAATTTTCTGGGAGTCATCCTCAGTCCCATCCATATCTAAATCTCAAAAATGCTTGGAGGCAACAAACAACTGCTGCTGGATCTCTGAGAATTGAGATGTCTGCCTTTATTGTATGCCATGGCATGGTGTTTACGAGAATTCTGCTCTATTTGCTCTGCTTTGATGGCATTAAAAGTATTTTTGGTGGCATTATTTACTGTGTCCTGACTGTGACAGGAAGGTTTTTTGCATGTCTGCCTGCTGGATTAGGCTCTCATTCCCCCAGGGAAATCCTTCATTTGATGCACTAAGAACCTTCTGGCTGAGTCAGCCTTGCTAAATGTTGATATTTTTTCTATTTTTTTTCCCTTCTTTTTTAGGTGCAAAGAAATCCGTAACTTACAGTTTGAGGAAATTATATAAGATGACCAAGGGAGGGTTAAAGAAGACATCTTGAGTCTTTACATACTGTGTATGGGTAAATAAATGGTACTTTTTCTCTAGATGTTTTGCAGATGTGACTTTGCATATTTGAGAAGATTACAGTGTATTTAAGAAGTCTGCTCTGATGATTTACATGCCCAATTTTCCTAATGAAGTGGGAGCTTTTTTAATGGGAGGTTTGTTGACAATAGGGCAAAGGAATTACGCTCTGTAAATACTGAAATGAATTTTCCTGTGTATTTTGAAGAACCCTAAGTAAAAAAGATCAATTGTACAGCTGGATTAAACCCCAAAGTCACCCATTTTCTATGTGTTGGTAGCTTCACTTCCCCAAATACCCTCAGAGTCTCTTTCAAAGTGCTCAATATCCCAAATTTAGTTCTCTCAGGGATTTACAGAACTGGAGAATCCATTGAGTTTTCAGTAGATATGAAACTGTCCTCTGACATTCCTGCCCTGACATTCCACATTCATCCATGAAATTCCTCCGAGGATCCTCCTGTGACATCTTGAATCCCAAAAATTGTCCCACTCAGTGTGGGACAGGGAAAAGAGCAGCTTGGCAGGTGTCACTTCCTTTAATAAGGATATTTAATAATAATAAAATTGTGTGTTCCTCTCATGAAAAGTGCCCAATTCATGGGCATTGTCACAAGGGCCAGAGTTGGAAGGAAACTCAGAATTCCATGGATCTGTTTGGGTAGACTTTGTTGTTTGGCAGAAGATTCCATCAAAACACTTGAAAATTGGGAATATTATGAACAAAAGCACAGATGGTTTGCTTCTTTGATTATCTTTTTCTTTTTTTTCCCCTTAAAATACTGCCCACAAAGATGAAACTTGAACTCCCTTTACATTAGCTAAACTAAAGAAAATCGGAGTTTTACATTAATCATGCCATGAAAGAATGGGCATTGCTGGCAGTATCCATGTCTGGTGCAATAAATTGGGAGGATCTTTTGTAAATAGAATATTTTTCACACTGACTCAGGTGGCTTTGCTAATTCGGGAAATTTTCCTTAAGAGAACTAAACTCAGCCAAGATTCCATTTTATTTGTGAGAATGTCAAGGATGAAAAATAATTTAATGGTAAAGAAAGGAAATAAAATGTGTCTTTCTGATCAGCGTGTTTGTTTTTTTCCTTGTGTGTTATGGGATCATCAGGGCCGTCTCTCAAGCTACATTTAATTTAGTGATCTCACTTTAAAAAATAAATTATTGCAGTGAAGTTGTCTGCTAATTGTTTCCAGGCAAGAGTTCAGAGCATGAATTTAAGAAAGACAATAGAAAATACATTGGTGTATGTAACAGGACTCATCCAGGCTTGCTTTAATCACAGGGAAACTTTTAAATATTGATTATTTTCAAATATTTGAGTTTGAAATTTTCATCCAGACCCAGGAAATAATTACTGTGAAACAGGAAAAAAATCACTGGGAAACTTTCTAAGGTCAGAGGCAGGTTCCCAACACTTTGCATTATCCATTGGTGATAGAGTGTGTGAAATAAATCCCTCAAATGTCCCTTTGCTGATGGTAAAACGTTTTTTATGGGGGCAAAGTATGGCCCTGGCATTCTCTGGCCCTATTAGTAAGAGGCCAAAGTCCCCAGTTTGCCAAGTTTATATTATAAAAAATGGAAGTAGGGGATTTAAGCCACTTTAAGGGGATTTTTTTAATGACAAAATGCAGTTGCTAGCGTTTCACAGCAGCTTTCTTTTAAAAGCCCTCAGCAATCCAGTTGAAGAGAATGTTCTGAATATTAAAGACACCTAGAAGTGGCTTTGAGTGTTTCTGAGGGTGCTGAAATGGTGATTCAGAACATGAGAGGGCAGTGCCAAATCAGCTGGTGTGAGATGAGCTGGCCTCACCCCCACAGTGCAACCCCAATCTCTACCCTGCACCTTGCTGGTGAGCGTTCATCCCACAAATAATGTTCTTGTGGGGGAAAAGAGAAAAAGCCAAGCCCTGCTTGCTGTTCAGCAGGCAATGAGCTGTTTCCATGTGCAGCAGATGCTGAGCGGCGTGGGACCCTGCCTGTCAGAACCCAGGGCATCTCTTTGGCTCCCTGTTGAGGAGACCCTGGCCAAACAGTCTGGGAACTGAGCAAGGGAAATTTGAGTTTTGTCCTAGGGCACTGTAATACCCTGGACGTGTCCAGGGGGGTGAACAGGGGGGTTTTGCCTCTGTCCATGGGGGTCACAGACCCTGGCACAAAGCAGAGATGAATTACAAATCTCAAGAGTGTGAAATACAGTAGTTTAGTTTATCACTGAGTGAGAAATATGTAGGTTTTTATAATAGAAGTAGACGGAGACAAGATGGAGATTTTGGCACGGTCCCTAAGGTTCTTCTTCTTCACCTCCATCTTCTGCTGTGACGTTAGCACAATATAATTTAGAGAGATTGGGTAGGAGTAGAAATGACCTGTTAGTATAGGTAGTAAGTATTGGCATATAAATGTAAACTAAGATATGTAAGAAGGGGTACAAAACAGCCCAGACTGCCCTGGGGCGGGCAGTCGTGCCATGGCCGAGGTGCAGGACAGATCACGCTGGGCACAGAGCGAACTGTGAGATAAGAAATAATAAACAAAGTGATAGACCTTGGAGAAACTGAAGCTTGAAGCCTCCGACTCTTGTGTCTGGCCCAAAGATTCCAGGAGGGCAAAAAGGACTCTTAACCACCTGAATGTCGGAAAATCATAATCCGACACCTGCCCGGCTCTGTTTGTCACTGTCACTGTGCCAGAGGATCCCTCTGGCCCTGCACAGGTGGGACTTTGCCGCACTCCTGGAACCTGAGCCTCCTCTGTTTGCCTGCTGTTGCTGGATACCCTCTGCAGGGCTTGATTGGGCTTTATGAACTCCGTGTGCAGCCATTTAAGAGGTCGTTTCTTGCTCTTTGGAGTGAGTTTTGCAAATCCCAGCTCGACAGTTCCCGGTTCACTCCATCTGTTGATGCACTGCCAGCATCCCAATGCGCGTATTAAATCTTTGGGAGACGTAAAAAAGCCCTTCCTCCTCATCCATGTAGGCTGAAAACTGGATTCTACTCTGTAAATCATTCATCCTGTGCTTTTTAAAGAGTGGCCTACCTTTCCCCTTGGGGCCACTGGTCTTGAATGTATTTATTTTTCTGGCAGAGAGCCACGAATGAATCATAGCCCTGAGCAGCTCGCTCTGAACTCCTCGCCATTGTTAAGAGACTACTTGGGGCAGTTGTTACAGAGCTTTGCTATGTAAAACTTTTAAGAGAAGAGAGATTGATTTCAGCCTTGTTAGCTGCTTTTGAAGTCCCCCACCAGTTGTGTGGAAATGATTTCTTCTGCTCATGCAGCTGTAATCCACTAAAATAACCAGGGATTGTTGCACGGGAAGTTGGGACATGGGAATTTGTTACTGCCTCTTTGTCCTGATGAGGTGTGGTTGTTCTTTCACCGAAAAAAAGCCATTTCAGCCTTTCATTCCATTTGTAACTTTCCTGTTTATACCTTCCTGCTCTATTTCCATACTTTATTGTTTCTCTTCTTAATTCTCAAGTCTTTCATTCTGTTCTTCAGACATCCCTCTTTTCTGGCTTGTGGATATTGTTTCATGCTCCCTCCCCCTTTTTCCTGTGTAACGGAGCTTTCATTAAAGGCAACCAGGCAGATGATTTATTTCTGGTGTCTTAAAAGGCTTCTTTGTAATGAAGAGCCTGGACCCAATCAAACTCCTGAGGGTTTGTGTAGGTGAGTCAGCAGCATGGGCCTCACTGCCCCTGACATCCCCAGAGCCTCCTGCTCCACAGGGAATCAACTGGATGACACGGGAAGGAAAAAAAAAAAAAAAGACTACATGCATAATCATTTGGCTGCTCCTAAACTCGGTTTGGGGAGGGCACAAAGCTGAAGCACCCAGGCTCATGCTGACCTCCATCAGCACATGCACGGCGTGTTCTTCTTTGCTTGCACCTTTCCCCTTTCCCCAAGTGTTGGAGCAGGGAGTTTCTCCAGGTGCCTGACTCTGGGCCCCTCCAAATTCCAGCTATTAGTGCACAGCCTGTATTTCTCACCTGTGCTTCCCTGAGGCTTCTCTTTGGGTTTTTTGACCTTCCCTGTCAGCAGAGCCCGAGCACAGGGAAGGCAGCAGACAGCTGGGCTGGGATCCCTTCCTGCCAGAAATCCTTTGCAGCATCCCAGAGCTTCCTGGTGTTTGCAACAAACACCTGTGCCAAAACTGGGACGATCAAGGTGGATGCAGAGGCCAGGATCCCTGGGTGCTCTTCACACCCAGGTGGTAAAGCAAGAGCCTGCTCTGACTTGGGAGAGTTCAGAATGAACACAGCCCTTGGTGAGTGTGCAGTGCAGGGGCATCTGAGCAGGGTTGTGACTCATGCCTTTTCCCAGCAATTAATTTAAAAATAGAATTGAAGCTGAAATATGCTTTGAAGGTCAGGATATCAGGTCAGTGTGTGTCTGATGGTTTTTCCTGGGTAAGGTGTTGAGAGAGGACAAAGAATTCTTCATTTTCAAAGCCACTCTGTTGGCTATATATTCTGTGTAGAAAATGACTTTTCTTTGTATTCCCTGCTGCAGGAAAAAGAGACATTACCTCCACAGAGCTATTTTCTGGTCTGCCTCTTGTTTGAATCAACAGTTGCTCTGTCAAGTTTGATACTGTGTTTTCACAAAGTTTTGCAGTGACCTTATTTACCTGTTTTTCTTAGATAAAAATCTCCACCACAGTTGCTAACTGATCCTGAATTTAATGACTGCCTTAGGGAGAGGCAGTAATCACTTTACTCCTGCATGTTTTAACCTCTCTTCTCAGCCTGCTTCAATCAGAAATGTTTAGAGATGGATTAAGTTTTACTACATGAACAGGAAGCTTTTAGACTATACATTCTGAAATTATTCATGCAAACTCCAAATGTTCTATTTACATCTTTAGTCTAAGAACTTCCATGTAATTTTTGCCTTCCTAATCCAGCATTCTGCCAAATCCTTCCCAGTAGTGGTGGGGACTGTTTGCATGGCTATACGCAGCTTTTTTTCTGAGAAATGGAAGGTCTTGCAGCTGCAAAGACAGACTGAAAATCTGTGCAAGTCTAGTGGGTATAGAGGGTTCTTCCTCATTTTAACTTTGACTAAATTTGAGGAGTTTGCAGCCACAAGGAGCTGTCTTTAAGAGCAAAACAAAGCAAAAACTGACCAAAATCAAACACTCTGTGTTTTGGTTCCTTCACTTCCCTTTGTTGTGTTGAAACCTTCTTTTAAAGCCTTGAACCTGATATTTAAGATACCTCCCCTACTCAATTATTAAGCCAAGTAAACAGTAAAACGTCTCATTATTGAATTAATTTGTGTTACTTCTCTACATGGGACCTCTTTAGCTCCGTGGTGCCCTTGGTAAATTTGAAAGCTTGTGTTCCCACACGGAGATCATTTGCTTAATCTCTGCCTCCTGCCAGAGCTTCTTCAAAACTCCTATTTTAAAATTCATAGTGAAGCATGAGAGGGGAGCATTCAGTGGGGGGTTTTTTTGTTTGTTTGTTTTTGTTTGTGGTTTTGGTTTTTTTTTTCTTTCAATATTGCCATCCTCGAGTTGTTCTCAGCAGTGGTGAAGTGTCTGACTCAGTCTCTGCACAACAGTGAGAGCCAAGGAGTTTTTCCCTTCCTGGGATGCTCCAAGCAGGAATGACACAGAGCAGCTCCCACTGTCTGCCTCACCATGCTGTCACACTGCTTTGGCTTTACAGCCTGGGGCAAGGCTTTTTAAAACCAAACTATTTGCACGAGAAATTCTAGACTTTTTTTTTTTTTTTTCCTTTCTCTGTTTCTTCCCCCTCGTTGCCTCTCCAGTCTGGGGCTGGGTGAGACTCTGCTCATTGTGCACAGCCCTGTTAACTCTGTCCCTGCAGCAGATTCCTGCCAAGGAGGAGACTGAGTCAGCAGCAGGTGGAAGGTGAGTTCCCTGCAGACAGCAGCAGATGATGAAATCCATCACTGCACTTCCAATTCTCACAGCATTTTAAAGTGGATTATGTTTAATGGTTGTACTCGCACAGCTGCTTTTAAAGCAAGGCTTGGTTTCTTTTGCTTTATGTTTTTGTTTTTTAAGGAATGTCTCCTCTGTTGTTTGTCTGGTTTATCTGTGATTAATTTTAGCAGTATTGCATTGAAAATTGGTGTGTTATTTGTGTTAGAGAATCACAGGGTAATTCAGGTTGGAAAAGCCCACCCAGACCACTGAGTCCAGGCCAAATCCCCACCTCGTCCCCAGCCCAGAGCTCTGAGTGCCACATCCAGGAATTCCATGGACACCTCCAGGGATGGGCACTCCCAACCTCCCTGGGCAGCCCCTGCCAAGCCTGAGCACCCTTTCCATGGAGAAATTCCTGCTGCTGTCCAACCTGAGCCTCCCCTGGCACAGCCTGAGGCCTTTTCTTCTTGCCCTGTCCCTGTTCCTTGGGAGCACAGCCCGACCCCCGTTTTTCTGGGAAAAAAAAAAAACAACTCTGGAAAGGGCACACCTGGAAAGCTGAGGGGAGAATCCACTTGTCCTGAGGAGAAAACTGACCTTATCCAGAAATCCCCAGTCAGGAAAAATCCCAAATCGTCAGTAATTAGCAAGATCAGCCTGTAAGAACTCCAAAGTTGGCGCAGAGGAGCGGTGTGAAAGTCAGGGTGGGTGTTTGCATCCAGCAAATGTGACTGAGCTTGGTTCTTCCAGAGTGATCCCATCCTTGAGCTGAGAGATGGATATCCCAAAGGTCATTCCACTGACCTGCTGCTGCTGCCTTTGGTTTAGGAATCCTGGTGACTGAAGAACCTTTTCCTGCAGCCTGCAGACGTGTGTAAATTGTGTAGCTTACCATGAATTAATGTGGAAACTCTGGGAGGAATTTTGCATCTCGTCTTGAGCTGCAACCTGATTTTAATGATCCCACTTGGACTGAAGTTCATTTGGTCCTGTGTGAGAGACAGGATACAAATCAAATAGGGAGTTAAATCTATTAGGTGGGTGGTTACTGTATAAGAAAAAAAGTGCATAATAAAGAGGTTATTCTGAATATTTACCTTCAGCTGTGGAGCACTGACTGTACCGACCTTTCCTTTACATTGAATTTGCCATTTGGATTCTGCTGTGAACCATTTGTGGTCTTTTTATCAGTGTTTAACAAAACTTGAACAAATTAAAAACAGTGGCTTGTGGCCAGGGGTTGCTTTTAGTTCGTTAATCTGACTCTCCTTTTGTATTTAATATTTTTTAGCTACCTTGTCTGTCTTCATCTTATGGGAACCTCCATGGGGTGAAACCTTTTCTAGAACAAAGCAAGCCAAAAGTCCCTGTGGTTAAATGTTCTGAAAGAGCAGAGTTAGTGGTGGTCATGGTTCTGTTTGAGTCTGAAAGTCTCTCATTGTTTGCTTGAAGATGATGCTGCTGTTCTGACCCTGCTCCAACTGAAATTATTCTGTCTCTTTTCATCTTGCCTTGGATCATGGGGCAGGCAATTATGAAGAGGGCAAGCTTTGTCTTGAAGCAGGTAATAAATAACCATCTCCATCAGCTTACAGTTTGGATCAACTTGTCTGGCTGGAATTACTGCAATTTAACACATTGTGGTGTAATGAATAATAAATTATCTTCAAAAAAAAGTTAAATCTTACGTATTTTGAATTTTGGGTGTGTTTTTGTGTAAGGCAGCTTTGAGCTGCAGTGCAGCTGAATGTGGATTTTTTGCAAGGAAGGGTTTTAGATTCAGAGTCGAGGAGTGTTAACATTGCTGAAAAGATGTTTGCTTCTGAGGCCACGTAATTTGTGTGTGATAAAACCTGCTTTGAGCTGGATTTTAAAAGCTGCTGTCACTTGGTGTAAAATGAACCTCTTTTATTAAAGAAGGTGTGGATAGATGGAAGCATGCACTGTAATTGGACTGACAGGGATGGCAAAGCACTGCCATGCCTCATTAAACCTGTGACAAATAATGGAGGTTTGTGATAGCTTGGGGAAAATGTTTGCTTTTGGCACCAACTGCATCATCTTTGTGCAGAGTTTGGTTTGAAAACCAAAATGGGATGGCACTAAGAAACTGGAAGAACCTCCATAAATCCCCCTTTTTTTTTTTCCCATGCAGTGATGCCAGCTGGCAAATTCCTTCCTTAGATGGGCACCTAAGGAAAACAGAGCTCTTTGCAGCTCTGCACTTGCACTGTTGATTGAAGCCACGCACCACTTGACCCCTTTCTTAGAAATCACTGGAATCACTCAGACACAGTTCAGCAGGTCAGGTTTGGGTCCCTTGGGGTCCCCTGGTGGGGGACACTGCAGTCTGTCCCAAAAGTGACAGACTGGGGCCGTGTGCAGGGAGAAACTTGCCCAGGGCATTTTAAACCAACTCCTATTATACTTTATTTTCTTGGTTGGAAACGCTTTATTTTCTTGGTTGCTCATGGAACAGATGCCAGACAATTTCAGTAATAATTACAGGATTAATGGTTGAGTAGAGTCTGTAGGACTAGGCCATGGGATCTCCCTGCAGAGAATTTGCTAGAATATGGGGGTTTGCCCTCTGGTTTCAGGTCCTTTCCTGCCTCTGTACTGAAAAAAAACCCCAAAAAACTCTTAAAACGTGGTCCTGAGGCAGCTGAGATCCACAGCCAGCCACAATCCCAGCTCCCTCACACAGGGGTTAAACTTTCTGCTGCACTGGCCATACTTTGTAAAGAATGTGATGAACTTTTGGTGATTAATGTACACTTGGAACAGGCGTGGCATCCCGGGATTTGCATCACACCTTGGGTGCCTTGCCTGGGTGCTGAAGCACAACTTGGATTTTAGTTCAGCTCCAGACCCTCAGCTATCCTTGTGAGTTTTTAGCTTTCAGCAAAGTACATTTTTGTTGGTATCTGAGTCAGCAGAGAGCCTTTGATAGCACTGGGTTAGAAAGTTCCTGCTAAATGAAAACCAAATTTTAACACCCGAGCAAAACAGCTCATCACCTGAGACTGGCTTTGCTTTCCTAATCTGTGAATTTGCCTGGTGAGCAGCAGCATGGGTTGAGTTCAGCAGCCCCAACAAGGTTTTCTTGTGCTGTGTCAAGCTCTGTTTTCCAAGATTCCCGACGTTTGACAACTTGCACTTCTTTTTTTTTTTTTTTTTTTTTTTTTTGGTTTTCACAGATGTTGACACCTCACTGCAAGTCTGTCTGCAGGGAATGCAGGGGGTCACTGTTCCCAGCCAGCTGATGTTCCTCAACCTCCCTGGATGTTTAATAAATGTTTAGTAAATATCCTGTTCTGAAACTTCTGCTGGGAGCTGTAATAGCAGCTCCAAAGGATCAAAAGCTGTTTTGACCTCTCCTTTCTCGAGCTCCTCCTCATCCCAGGAGCTCTGTCTGGTTAAACAAAGAAACCCTTCCCACCTCTTCCCTCCAGCAGTTAGAAACAGGAGTGGCAGACTCTTTTTTTCTCAGAGATACGTATTAAAAAGTCTTGTAATTAGTCTGCAGCAATTAATTCTTGTGATATGTACCGATGTCTGGTTGAGATCTTTTCTCAGTGCCTGTGGTTTTGTTCTCCATATTTCATGGTATTTTTCTTGTCCAGTGTCTTGTTTTCTCAAACAAGTTCTACATTACTGTTTTGACTACTATTTTTCCCCCCCTAAATATTAGATCATCAAACTCCTCTTCTTGCTTGCTGGTAATAAAAATAATCTCCAGTAATCTATTAATAACACAATATCAATTTTTCAATTATATCATTATAGATGTCACAGATGAAGATTTTGCAACGTGTATAAAATCACATTCATGATTGTTCTGACATTACATGCTACTGCTAATGATACTACATTTCTTTTATCAACTGAAATGTTCCTATTAGATATCCCGAGTGTGTGGAGTCTAAATCTGGAATTAATTTAGGTTTGGAATGTGCTTTTGGCCAGCTTTTGGTGGCCCGGAGATCTCATGACCTGTCCTTGCGAGGATATGAAAACAGTTCGGCGTCAGCACGATTCTGATGGGTTTTTAAATGGGATCTGGCCAGCGCAGAGGCTCCGTGGGCTCGGGATCTTTCAAGGAATCCAAGCGCAGGGTGTGTGGGTTCATCCCCGGCCGCTCCCTCCCACACCCTGCCTAGGGCTGCTGCTCTGGCTGTGTGTGGGATCCCTGCTCCCTGCACCATTCCCTGCACAAATCCCAGCTCCAGCATCTCAGAGAAACCCTGCCGGGCCTTGGGGCTGCTTCTCCTTGAGCAAACACACCCGTGGTGCCTTTTCTGTGTTTGCTGTCACAGCGAGGGAGGAGGAGAACTGTCCTGAGCAGGATCCCACAGAGACACTCTGTTTCTGCTGCCCTGTGCTCTTTTGGGGTTCCACCACAAAGCTCCAATCCTAAGGCTCTTCACGGGGCTCAGGTTGATTTATTGTCCCTTTTTTTCCCCTTTGTAATGCACCCCCAGAGCCGCCTGAGGCCACCTCAGATCCTCCTGAGGATAAAATGCACCCGCTTGGGATCTGTTTGGTGGTGACTGATGTTCATGTGGACAGAGAAGATCAGTGCAGCACTTTCCCATGTCCTCTCCTCCTCTGGAATTCATTTCTGCAATTCCCAGGTTCTTCAGAGTGCCTTGGAGAAACCTTGGCTCGGCTTTCGGGGGAAGCGGCTCCTCCGGATGCACAAGCTGCCCGACAAGCTTGACTTGATAACATTGCTAAAAACACGCCAAGTTTTAGCAAGACTTGCTCCTAAAATTGCCGGGAATGGCACCCTTGGCATGAAGGCTGCCATGGGAATGTGCTTGGGATGGTGAGGACAGGTGCGATCCTCTTCCAGCAGCGCGGTGTCCGGGATGCTCTGGCGGCTGGAAATGGGAATATTCAGATATTCAGGAGAATATTCAGGAGCATATTCCGGTATTCGAGGATCTCCTGCTCTGCAGGCGGAGGGGAGAGGAGCAGCTCGGTGACCAGGAGGGCTCGGCTTTACTCTGGCTGCCGGCAGCTCCTCCCAGGCGGAGTGAGTCACACCGGGAGCAGGATCCTGTAAAACCCCGCTGTGGAGCGAGCAGTAAACAGGAAAGTGCCGGAGCTGCCCGCACCAATTCCCGTCAAATGATGCGGGGGCCGTGGATGTGCCCGCCAGCCTGCAGCGGGGCACAGGCAGCGACAGCAGGCTCTGCAACCCGTCACTCGTGCGTGTCTCGGGGACACCGAGCCGCTGTGTCACACGCCGGGACAGCGTGCTTTAAATCGAAACGCACATTTCCGCTTTTGAAAAGCGTTTTGTTTCTTTGAGACAAAGTTTGTTTTCTTGTTGTTGTTTTCCTGTAGGTTTAGCTTAGTGCTGTTTCCCTGTAGTATTTCCGGCGGGGGGAGGAAAAAGTTTAGGGTTGGAGCAGAGTGGCGGAGGAGCAGCGGTGCCCCTGCCCGTGCTCT
>VZSR01000223.1:1805407-1815924 GCA_013398615.1 Brachypodius melanocephalos
CCCATTTCCCAGGGCAGGCTCCTCTCGGCGGTTCTCGGGCAGCCGAACCGGAGGGAATGCCCTGCCGGAGCGTGTCCGGGCTATCCCCAGCCCCGGGACGCTCCCGCTGTCTGGAGCTCGCAGCTTGGCTCCTCGCCCACCGAGTTCTTCCTGCAGGGAAATTCGCCGGCACCGCACCGGTAGCAGAGGTGAAAGCTTCTAGAACGCGTCCCAAGGGCGCTGTGAAGGCTTTTGGCGCTGCTTCTCTCCTATTCCCTTGGCAGAGGGTTTTTATTTAGCCTTTAACAGCGCGGTGTCGCGCTGGCTGCGTGTTCTCCAGATGCCATCAGCAGTAATTAATTCCTGTCCACGCTGACGCCAGCGCACCCCTTTTCTCAGAGTGGATAAGTGGGAATTTCACACCCGTTTCCATGGGAGAATCCATGAAGCCAGCTCACTTCTTTTCTGCTGTGTGGGTGCTTCAGGATTATCAGGAACAAGAAATAATGGCCATTCTTTTAAAATTACACCAAAGAGGACTTGGCTGATCAAGCGTTCCAGGATTTCTCCTGCAGGGTAATTTCTCTGATTGGTTTTCTCTGACTTCAGAACACAGAATTTTCCTCTTTGAACAACTGCAGTTTGGGAGACCTGAGCGAGTGAAACTCTGCAGGCAGTGATGCTGAGAACCCTCAGATCCAAAACTCCGTAAAACTGGGCAGCAATATCCCTCTCCTGCCTTAATAATAAACTTTTTTCAGGCTCTTCTCCAGACTTGAAGGCCCTTTATTTGTATATTCCTATCTGTGAACTTGTGAGATTTCTAACGTGGAATGTGTTTTGCTTAGATCCTTTACATCTCTTCTTATCGATCCACACTTATAACCTGGTTTTTGGGGATCAGGCCGTGAGGCTTTTTGGGTTCGGTTACAAGAACTGCTTTGATTCACAAGAAATAGATGTAACCTGCTGACTCTTGGTGGAATCTGGGCCTGCCTGCTGTGCATTTGCATTTTCCTGATGAAATGACCGGGCTGGAGCAGTTGCTGCAGAGTTCTCAGCACGCTGTGGGGAGCAGGGATGGATGTTTTGGTGCAGGATGCTGTTCCTATCCTCTGTGGGATAGGGTCAGCTTTTATACCCACCCTAAGAGCAGGAACTGGGCCAGAGCTGAGGTGATGAGCACCCAACAGTGCTGCTGAGATCTGACTTAAAATAAGTAACTAAAATAGAATAGAAAATATTTGTACAGCTTAATTAAGAGCATTCACATCACAAACCATCCGCTCCTTATTTACATACGAGCAGCTTTGATGAGTTTTCAGCATCTTCCATCTTGCAGGGGTTATTTGATTTGTTTCCAGACACACCTGGAAGTTTTCTGTTGGAAAAGGCAGCTTTGGTTCAGTTCTCTTTATGTGGTTCAATGTTTCATAACATTTTTGCAGCAGATTGTGTAACACGTGAGATGCTCTGGGTGATCTTGTAGGTGCAAGGCAAGGTCAGCCTGGACTTTCTCGTCTTAAATTTCTTAGCTTTATTAGCTTTCAAAAATTACTAACAGCTTGCTGCTTAAAATGTTGCCTTGTTAAGGGGGATTGATGCAACAAGACAGCAAAAAGCGTGAGGTGAAACACCAAAGCTCTGCTTTAAGCTTTTCATTTTCTGTGTGATGAGTTAAATCGTTGTTTCTGTTTGAAGGTTTGCCTGTTCAAACAGATTTTCCACAGGCATAACAAGCACAGCTTTAAAAAAATCCCAAAGTAGGAGATAAATACATTAAAAAATAATAAGAAAAAAGTGGTATTTAGCCAAATGGCCTGAACTCACTCTCAAGAATTTGAGTTGTAAATGCAGGGGATAATCAGTGTGGCTTGGGAATCATGGTCTAAAGTGAGCACTTGCACATTTCACATTTTAGCATTTCACATGGGTGTCTTATCTTAACACAGGATTTTTCTGTTCACAAGGAGAAGCTCTGGTCCAAGCAAAGCTGAAGAAATTTCAATGTGTCGTGAATGTTTAGAAAATTGTTGGTTGCAACGTGCCTGTCACTATTCTCATTCATGGGGCAAACAGGCTTTACTCTCTCCAGTCATAAAAAAGAATATTTACCAAACTTTTGCTTTCTTCTCCTTCCCTGTGTGGATTTAGTGATTGTGCTGATCAGTTGTGTTTGGATTTCCTCTTCAGTTTCACTCTCTTCCATTGAAACCAGCAGAGTCTGTTTCTTGGCATTTCTGGGTGTCAATTTGGGCTGTTTTGGGTTTGTCTCTCCCCACATGGGAGCTGCTTTTGCCCTATCTGACCACTCTTTTCAATTCATCTCGTTTGCCCTCTACTTGTTTTTATCTACACTTTGCTCTTGATGGTTTCTCAAGTGTCTTGTTACTCACGAATTGCTTTTTCACCGTTGCAATTAATGGGCTTTGTTTAATTGATTTAGAATCCTGCATTTCTCCCTCCAGCCCCATCTGTGTGATTCCTCCAGATGGGAATTCAAGTACCAGGCTTTTCTGTCCAGCATGGAAAGGCTCAGCCTGTCTCTCCTGGCAGGGTGTGGATGTGTCCCAGCAGGTTGGAGGATGGTTTTGGTGCTCTCAGGAGTTTGTAGGAGCTGTTCTGTCAGTGCCACTGTCATCCAGGCATTGTCCTGCCCGTGAATTCTCTTTGGGATTTCATGGAAATCATGGAAAGGCTCAGCCTGTCTCTCTTGGCGGGGTGTAGGTGTGTCCCAGCAGGATGGAGGATGGTTTTGGTGTTCCTCAGGAGTTTGCAGAGGCTGTTCTGTCAGTCCCACTGTCATCCAGGCATTGCCTGTGACTCCTCTTTGGGATTTCACATCCCGATTGTATCAAAATTCTCATTTTGCCTTGCCTGCACTCGTGTGTGTTCTCATCACTCAGTTTTGTCCTTGTTTTTGGCACCTGACTTGAGCTAAGCCCTTTCCCAGACCCCTCCTAAATCTGTGTGAGTTCACTGCCCAGACATCACCTTTGTTTCTCTTTCCTTTCTCTCTCTCCCCCTTTTTTAAAATCAAATCTGAAGTTCTTCTCTTTATCTCATGTCTTTCCTGACACCCTCCACTGTGAATATGAACTTCAATTAAATATTTATTAAATAATTGTGGGATTAAATAATTATCTCTGTCTGGGCTGAGCGAGTGCTGCTCTGCTGCCTGTGAACTGAATTCCAAACCAGCAACCTCAGGGTTTTTTTTCCCTGCACGCTCCTCCTGATGCAGAAATCCCTGGAAACACTGAACTGTTCATTTTCTAAAGCTTTCACTTCTCTGTAGCCTTCAAAAAAACAAAAACAAAAAAAACAAACCCAAAAAACAACATCAGCAGGCATTTGTAAAGCTGAGAGTACTCTCTGTGTTCCTGGATCTTCCTGGAAATGTGAGAGGAGGGAAAAGGAAAGTGGAGGAGAGGGAAAAAAAAAAAAGTGGAGGAGAGGGGGGGAAAAGAAAAGCAAGTGCTGTTTCTTTGCACTGATGAGTGTTGCATAAACAAATTTCAGGTGGATCAGTGTTTGGATCAGTCTTTCAGACACCTCTGCTTTCACTTTTTATGTCTTGACTCTTTCTCAGACTGTTTCTTTGCTGCTGTGCAGGGCAGAGCTGAGTGGGAGCAGTAGCTGATAAATAAGAGCACTTTGTGAGATATTCAACTGATGTTTGGAATAACAGCAGATAAAAATATCTCGAATGCTTGTAAAAGTGCTCTTGGCTCGTGTCTCCTGAATCAACAGTCCAGACTTTGTAACCAGCGAGATTTCCTTGGGAAACTGCTTCCAGGGTGTTTAAATCAGATGTTTGTATTTTGTGTTTCACTCCTCACTTGCTTTCCCTTACCAAGAACTTGCAGAGAGGTTTTTGGGGTGGGGGACACATAAAAATTCAAGGTTGGGTTTTGCTGCATGGACGGGTTTGGGTCACACTGAGAAACAGCTGGGTTTGCTCAGGAGCCTCCTTATTAACAGGGTTCGATGTTTATGTTTCTGTTTATTAAAATTTGATTTCTTGGAAGCCTGGGAGGTGTTTTTGGCCTTTCCTTTCTGCAGGGTGACTCCCCCAGGATGCCTGGGCTGTCCTCTCAAGGCTGCAGCATTTTCTGACCTTGCCCTGCTCAAATTTGGGTTTTCAGCTTGGAGCTAAGAGAGGATCCCTCCTCTCTCACTCTCTCTCTTCATTTCTTTCCTGAACTGTAATCCCTGATTTGTTAGTTTAATTTAGAGATCAGGAGATATTTAACACTATTTGAAAAATAACCTGGCACCGTGTAGCTCCTTGCAGGTCATTTCTGTTCTCTGTTTAAAAAGGTGCCAGAATATCTGGGATTTCACCCTGGGAATTGCAGTTTTGGGATGAATTTGATGCCAGGGGCACACCCCAGCAGCTCTCTCGTGGTATGAACTTTAATAACACACAAAGCTGCAAAGCCCCAGTGAGGCCACTTTTAGTCAAGTTGTTTTTAAAGTGTCCAATTTCCTGAAGTGAATGAAGACTTGGTTCCTGTTTCCTTCTCCCAGTGTGGGTTTCTGTCACCAGTTAATTTCTCTTACTGGTCCACAGAGGGATTGGGCATCTGCTACTGCCATTATTTGAAAATTGCTGGAAAATTGAAAGGAAAAAAAAAAGGCTTCTTAATGTATTTAATTTGTATTTAATAAGACATTTTGCTATCCTTTATATTGTTATCAAGAGTTGTTTTTTTTAAGGACTTGACCAAAAATATTTGTACAGAAGTGTGAGATGAAATTAGCTCTGAATCCTGAATTATCCCAGTCTGGTGTAGCTGCATCCCCTGATCAGACAAATCTCCCATCATTTTTTGCCCTCTGAATTTTAACTCTGTTAGAGGAATTGGTGTGAGAGGCTCAGTAAACTCCAAGAAAACAAAAAAATATGAAAGAAATGAAGCCAAGGTCCGAGGCATGCAAGTGGAATGGTGCTGAAGGCTTTTCAGGGAACATCCTCATCCACATCTTTGCTTTGGTTCGGAGGAGGAGGTGGCCAGGTGTGAAAGGAGGAAATATTTAATGAAGACAGAATAGTAAAATAAGCAAAGATCTTGTTTTCTGTAACCTCTTGCCCACAGATACAGTCTTTATTTTAATTAAACTTATAAAGTCAACTCTTATTTCTTCTTGAGCAAAAGCTGATTCTGGCAGGGAGGGAGAAACATTTTTTAATCCTAAATACACTTGGTTATTTCAAATTTATCTCTTGTTGCATAGCTCAGTGGAAATCTTACTGGATTTCATTCTTTAAACTTAAAAATACAAGCTTTAAGCTTAAAAATACATTTTTTAAACTCACAAAATCCTTTTCCTTACGCTTTAAAGTCTCTGATTGGTTTCAAGTCTGACTTATTTAGGAAGAGGGAGTGAGGATAGTGAGGTTTATTGTTTTAGTGCAAAGTCAAGGAACATGTGCTTGCTGTTAAATCCATGTACATGTTGGACACATGTTGGAGATTTCTGCAGTTGCCACTACCTTATTTTATATATATTTTTAAAGATCATACTGTAAAGTGAGTTACAATAAACAGTTCTTATGGGAGAAGTTTTTGCTAAAGTTTTTGGTTGAAAAAAATCTCAACAAAATTCAGTTATTCTGGGTTTTTTCTTTTCATTTTTTTAACAGTTCTGCCTGTGCTGTTGCCTTTTTGCTTGAAAACACGTAGAAGTTGTTGGCCTGGTAGTAAAAACATCTTGACAGCATGTTATTCCCTTCCTTCCTTTCATATTTTTGGAATTTCTTGCTGAAGCATCTTCTTTTTTTAGTTTTGAGGCCATTCCTGTGAAACTTTGAGAAGCTGCAGTGCAATCATTGGCTTGGTGCAGTGCTGGGAAAGGCATTTTTAACGTGCTGGGAGTTAATTTTTCATGGATGTGCGTTGTAAGGGGCAAAACCCAGGAAAAAGCAGCTGCTGAGGGGTGATTATGGTTGAGAAAAATACAGTTCTGTGCGTGGTTGTGCACACACACCCCCAGAATTCAACTATGTGTTTATTAATAATAATAAAAAAATCTTAATAAAATGATAAAATTTGGATGATTCTACTCTGGGCACGGGGAGAGGGTGTGGAGGGGGGAAGTTTCTGGAATCCTGAGGATCTGAAGCAATCAATGCACTGCAGGGACAATATTATTGGTTTTATTGATATTATTGATAACTCTTGTTGGGGTTATTGATATTATTGTTTATTAGGCACTACAACAGGTAGTAGCTGACCCTGTTACACCCTTGGGAATTTGGGTGGGAAAGGCAATCCCAGCATTTCCCTGTGTTCACCAAGAACACTTTTAACCCCTCCTGTGCTGCTCCAACAGCAAAACAACCGCACAAAAATCAGATTTTCGCGTTCTTTTTCTTCCTCCTGCCGTACACCTGGTGCGTTTGTGCGTGCTCTGAGTGTCAAATTTACTCTCTGAAGCTTTCCCCCTTGGATTTTGCAGGATCCAGAGAGGAATGGAGACTCCCTTGGATGTTCTGTCCAGAGCAGCATCCCTGGTCCACGCTGATGATGAGAAACGTGAGTTCCCTGCCCTGCAGGATGCTCCTGCTTTGTGTTTGCACTGTGGGTCAGCCTGGAGGCTGCTTTGATCCACCTTGGGATTTTACTGAGGCCAGGATGTGTAGGAAACTCTCTTGTAGATGTGTAGGGAACCCTTCAGAGGTTGTTTTCCAATTTTTTTTTTTTTTTTGCATTTAAATTGGTCAGTGGTCAGGAGAGATTGACTGGTTGTTTTAAAAAATTATATATATAAATACAAATAATATAATTACTTATTTCTTTTAAAATGTATTTAATTCATGTGAAGGTGCCTCTCTTTTCCCATTTGCATCATCAGCAGACAAAAAGTTGTGGTGGAGCTGCTGCCAAGCTAAGGCCAGGTTGGGAACTCAGACTCCCAGATAATTTTGGTGAGATCTCATTTAAGAACACAGAACTGGGTGGGCACCAGTGGGCTGCAAAGATTTCAGCTGATTAAAAACTCTCAGGTTGGCTGTTATCATTTAAAAATATTATTAGGGTAGTATTTGGCCATTATTAGGGTAGTATTTGGTCATTATTAGAGTATTATTTAGTAATATTATCATATTCTTCATTTGCCTTTCTCTGCCAGCAACAAGGAATTACAGGATTTTAGACAGTCAGAGGCTCGTTTTTGCCCATTATTTGGGCAATATTTTGTGTTTTTACCGTTCATGGTCAGAGTTTCAGATGGGTTAACTCATGTTAGAATAATATTTTCAGTTCTGCCAAGCTGCAGTGCCAATTCACAGGTCAGATTGTTACCTGCGTGCTCAGTATTAAATGTGCTTTTTGAGTGGAGTGTGCATTTTGGGAATCAACCTCAGGAGAAAAAATAGTATTTTGGATTTCAAACTGCTTTTACTGCGTAAAATCCCCTTTTAAGATGAATGCAGCTTTTCTCCTTTGCTCTGTATATAGTTTTTGAAAATGATTTGCCTTGGATAGTGAATAAAATACTTGGTTTGCTGCTGTAAATGTGCTTTGTAGTGAGCGTTGGTTTTGCTGTTCCTGCACGTTTGCTGCTGGATAAATCCCGAGTTTCCGGTGGTGCCATTGGAGAAGGAGGATTTGGTGAATTTGCCCCAGTTATTGATCATGACTGGTAAAATGAACAGCAGTGGAACTCCTTGAGGAAATAATTTCAACCATGATTTTTGGCCTGGGGGTGGGGGGATGAGATTTCTTCTGGCTACATTTAAAAAAAAAAGTATATTTTGAATTTGTAGTCTCAATTCTCTTGAGCTTAAATGCGTTCGTTTTGGTTAACTTGCCCAAGACTGTAGCTTGAATTTTGAGCTCCACAGGGCAGGAATGTTGGATTCAGGGAACCCAGAGGAAGTTTGATTCAGTGCAACTTGCATGTGATGGAGCTGATGTGAGTCTGCTTCTAATTTACATTCCTTCAGTCTTACCACTTAGATTTAATTAGATTTGTGCCACTCTGCAGCTCCTTGTGCCGTCTGCAGCTCTGCCCTGCTGCTGTCTCACACCCCAAAGTGGCAGGAGCTGCTGGGAGCAGAGAAATGAGCTGTTCTGGGCCAGCTTTTGGAGCTCATTCTGGGTAAAAAAAATGTTAAATTTTAAATCTTGATTTTAGCTGTTATCCTTGAGCTTTCAGTGAGGTTCTAGCAGTGGTGCTGTCTGCATTTCCCTGTCCCCATTCACTTTGTCTAAAGCAGAATTCTGCAGTGTTTCCAATATTCCAGTAATGACCAGGAGAATATAAGAATTACCAATTCTTATATAGTGGTAACTTAATTAATAATATGTATTATAATGATTAATAATCAATATTTATGAATTTAATGCTTTGAAATGTAAAGAGTCCTGCACTCACTGCAGGGCCAAATAATACTGAAGTGTCTTGCTGTGTGTAGAAATCATGAACTGTTTAAAACAAATGCTTTTCAACTTAGCAGTAATTAAAGAAATGAGTTTAACCTCAGCCAAGTGCCACACAGCTCCTCGTCTGTGTGTCCCCAGCCCTGCTGGGATGGGGAGAAAAAGCAGAAAAAAAAAAAGATAAAACCTGTGAAAATTAAGAAAATAAGAAATAAAAACAATTCAATTATTGGGGGAAAAATAAGAACAATTAAATTATTGAAGCGAAATGTTGTCATTATGATAATGAAAAGAGAAAAGAAGGAGGAATAAAGCCCAGGATAGACCCAATGAGGGATGCCCAGCTCTGATCCCTCAGTTCCCATCCTGGGCAGGGGATTCCTTGGGCAATTGTTAAATTGTTAAATTGTTCCTTGGGCAGTGCTAAATGAACCCTGGGTGCTGCTTTCAGTCTCATCTCTGCTTTAGCTCAGGAGCAATAAACTGGATTCCAGCAGCTCCCAGCTGAAATCATCCCGCACTTGTTAGCAATGAAAATTTATGAAGCACGTTTGTTTAACTGCAGTGTCACAGGAAGGATTAATTCTGGGGCAGGAATTAATTATGGCTGCTGCAGATTGGGATTTTAGCTCTTACCACGGAGATGTGAGCAGTTCTTGGGGTCTGTTGTGTTTGAAAAAAAAAATCAAAAGAAGGCTGAATAAAAAGAAGACAGGCAATGATGTCATTGTTGGTAAAGGCTGGTCACTAATTCCTGACTTGTCAATAGTGGAGGAAAGGTCATTAAAAAATCTGTTTCCCCTGGTGAGGAGCTGTAGGTAATGTGCAGCTATTTAATTTATCAAATGACACCTGGAAGGGTTTGCTGGGTTCTTTGCAGAAATGGGATTTAGAAAAGTAATGATGTGCATCCCTGCTGGATTTTTATTGTTATCAGGGCCTTAAACCTCACAGAACATGGGTTATTGTAAACTTGAATTTTGCATTTTCCAGTGAGATGCTTGGCACTGGTTACTCTTCTTTCCCTGCACTGCTCTTACTGGGCTTGGTGTGATTTCTGCTCTGCTCAGGGTTTTCAATTTGGCTGCTTTGGGAAGAGAAGAGCACAGGGATAAGCTGGTAGGGTTATCTTGATGAGCAAGTATTGCTTATCAAGCAATAAGTATATCAAGTATATATATTTTATATATATATATACTTGATAAGCAAGTATTCAAGCAGTGAGGAGGATTATCATTTCATATTTATCTGATAGAAAGGGTTTGAGAACTGGTCTTTCAGTTATAACCAGGGTTTTAAAAGCATGATCTTGAGAATAATTGAGAGAATAATTGAAGGAAAACGCTAATTGCAGATTTTATTGTAAGCACTTTGTACTCAGTCTGTGTGGATTCATAGGAACACTTTATTTACACTTCCCTCCAATATGTAAACCCAGTTTAGAAATGTGGGAAATAATGAGAAAAACCATGTTTATTCTCACCCTCTCAGAGTAATGCAGTGAAAAGTCTGCTGTGGGCAAGCAGGACAAAATACACTTCCAGAAGGAAATTAAAGGTTTGGACCAGCTCATAAATGGCACCACCAAGTCCTGGGTAAAACTTTGTATTTTAATGCCTTGGACCAAATCCATACCTGTTGAGTCTTGACTGATGTTTTGCAAAGCTGATAGGGAGCTACATTAAAAAAATAAAAATTATCTTTTCTGAATCCATGCTCCTTGCCACATGTGCCATCAATCCCATGTGTGCAGGGAAGGCTGGAACTGCAATTCCACCCTCCTTGCTGTGAACACTGTTATTGTTGGGCAACACTTGCTTTTATGTGGTTTAACCTAAATCCACTTCAAATAATTAAGCCAGGCCATCCAGTTGATATTTCTAGTAGAGAGGAATTACTGTGCTTTAAAATCCCTGCCCTAATCCTCTTTGTAATAAAAGCCTCGTGTAGACAAGAGCCACCGAGCAGTTTTTGCTGCTCCTCACTGGCAGCAGGAGTTCATTAGGATTTTGTGCTCAATAAATATGGAATGATTATTTGTTATTGGATAGCTGATCCCCAAATCAAGATCCTGATTCAAGGCTGAGTTGAGGAGAACTTGTTATTTTTTTAGCACTGTTGAAGAAGATGGTGACTCTCTAAGCTTGT
>VZSR01000223.1:1816239-1858652 GCA_013398615.1 Brachypodius melanocephalos
TTTTTTTGGGGGGGGTGGTTTTGGGGGTTTTGTTGTTGTTGTTGTTTTTCCCCTCCGAGTTCATCGTGGCAAGAAAACAAAAGGATGTTTTCAGCTTGTTAAATAGGCTGGAAAATGGGGCAGTTGTCTGCCTGGCGCCTGGATGTGTTTTAATAACAGGGGAACCCCATTAGCAGGGCCAGTGCAGGGATGGAAATTCCTGCAGGAACAAAAGGGCCTGCCTCTTCCTTTGGAATGAATTAAAAAAAAAAAAAAGAAAAGAAAAAAAAAAAAGGTTGATCTGCCTGCAGTTTGTAAACACAGTCACAGCATCCTTCAGGCAGCCCAGATGTTCCACTGCCACACAATTGGGGCTTTTCTTCCCTTCGCCCTTAATTTGGGATAAAATCTGGCTGTTTGCTGAAATTGTGTCTCTCTAAGTGCTGTCTGGTAAAGTGCAGGGGGAGGAATCTCCTTGCTGGGATGGAATTTGTCATCAGACACCCAAAAAATCCCAGGCTGGCACATCCCATATGGAACTTGTCAGTGCACATGCTCCTCAAATGATTGGCAGTTCTCAAATGCTGACCTTGGCACTTTTTACCCCCAAAAAATCCCTGCTCTGTTTGACCAGAATTGGTGTTTGTCATACCCTGAATTCCCCCACAATGCAGGGAAATTATTCCCTGCTTAGGTTCTGTCTGTGGGGATGGAAATGTGGCCGTTCCTCCCGTGGTATTTATTATTATTGGTGTTTAATTTGGTTTTAGAAAGGAAAAAAAAAAAAAAGTTTTGTTAATTAGAGGTAGTGCAGGCTGAGTAGGAAAATGCAGGATGTCCTTTGGGAGCACAGAGAACATTCCTGGAAATGGCAGAAGCTGTGAGAGGAAAGGAGGTCAAATATATCAGCAGCACTTTGGGATTTTGGTGTATTTACCACTTTCTCTACCTTTTTTTTTTTTTTTTTAATGTGCTTGTGAAAAAGGAAGTTTATTTTTTTGGTAAAATTTAAAAAGTTGGATAAAAAGACAACAGAAAAGAGATAAAGGGTTAAATGTCTGGGTGTTTGGCATTTAGCTAAGAGTACACTTATTATTTATGGAGATATTCATTAAATATTTTTTTATTACATCACTCTGTTGTATACTTGTAGACTATTATGTATATTCATACATTTTCATAAACTAGTTTATATATTTTAGGAGCTATTTGGTAAGGTCTTTTCTTGGGTTTGTTTTTTTAGAGTATACATGTTTTTTTGCTGTGGTTTTGGTCCTTTTTTATTATTGCTTCCAGTTTGGGCTTTGTTCTCTACTTTTTACAGATGATAGGTGCTGAAAATTCACATTTTAGCAGTAGGGTCTTTATCCTGTGTTTACTGGATGTCATTTTAACAAAGCAGACATTTCAATTACAATTAGCTCCTTTACTACTATTTCAAAGTTTTGTTCCTGGCAGAAATAAAAGCTGTATTTACACATCAAATTCTACCACTATTCATACAGCATTTATCTCAATATTTGCGAAAAACCAATAATATAATGTGTATTTATAACAGATTTGGCGTATTTACCGCTTTCTCTCCTTTTTTTTTTTTTTTTAATGCACTTGTTTCTCCAGGTCCTTATTTCAGCACTTTATCAAGAGTCTGGAAGGGCTGGAATAGAGCACTTGGCGACTTCCTCGTTGCCTCTAATAACATAAACCCAATTTTCCCAGCAGCAGTTAAAATTACCTTTAAATCCAAAGTTAAAATCGAGGTGGTCCTGTGCAGCCTTCACTCCTTGTTCGGTCTTTAGTGAAATGATCACAGAAATTTTACAGTTCTGCTGTAAAAAGCAGCATTGCAAGTTCTCAGTTAATGAGCATCTGGTTGGGATTTCCTTTTTTTTTTTTTTTTTTTTCCCCCCTGGCTGGGAAGCCAGAGTTTCTTTATGGTTTTTGCTGTTCAAATTGCGACCTGGAGGAGGAGGAGAGATGTGAACATGGATTTTCCAGTGCAGGGTGAGTGTCCTGATGGAATGGCTTGTGAGACAAGGAGAGGATACAGACAATTAACAAACTGCTTTACTAACTAACTTCTGCCTTTTGTTCTGATGTTCAAGAAGAAAAAAACCCAAAAAACCCAAAAAAGCAGCTTTGCTTTGCTTCAGCCTGAAGAACAGCTTATTTTTTCCTCCAAGAAGCAAACACCAAAATGTCTTGCTTTATTTTTTATTCATTTTCCCTCTTTTACTGCTGACTGCAAAAATCAATTCCCTGTGAAAGCAGAATCCTGGCTGCAAATCTGCAGGGCAGCCATAAACAATGTCACTACAGAAAATTCTGTCATCCATAAGCTGAAAAGGAGAAATGCTTCTTATTTAGCAAATTGAAGAGTGATTTATTACCCTCCTCTGATTATTTTTTTCAATTTTCTGTTCTGATTTTAAGCTTAATGACACGTTCATTGAAGGGTGCCCCCAAAACACTTCGGCATTTTTGTGCATCCCTTGCCAACAGTGTTGGGCTGGGTGATGATAATTTCATAGCACTGGAATAAATTTGCTTTAGGTGCACATTTATTGCTGTGTAAGGCAGAGAAATTCCAAACAGAATTGGAATTGGGCAGAAATTGGGCAAATAAACACACCAAATCCCTTTGTGTGTTTTCTTGTTTAAAGGGAACAATCCTAATCTGTTATAAATACAACTACTGGGATTTTTTTTTCTGGAATGATTCCAAGAGCAGTAACTGCTTTTATTTTCTGGGTCATGCCCACGTTGTGTGTTTGGTTTGTGTGCAGACATCTGTGTGTTACAACTGTACCTTCATGACTGCAAATCTCCTGCCTTTATTTGCTTTTTTGGGGCTGGTTCCTGACCAGAGTGCCCAGTTCATCCACAGCTCCATCTGTCCCTTTTTCCAGTTTCTTGATGCACCCCTTGCTTAGCCTGGCCTGGAATATTTGATTTTACAAACACCCCAAACTCCTCCTTTCCCATTTGAACTCGCCTCCAAACTATGATGAGATTTACCTCATCAGCAGAAAATACATTGTTTTTCCAGCAGTGCTCTGGAATTCCAGAGTTCAAGTTGAGCAGAGTTGAAATCTGTGATCTTACTGTGCAAGGATCTCTTTGGGAGAATTTCAGGATATATTTGTATTTCAGGACTTTTCTTTTTTTTCCCAGGATTTTTCTTTTTTTTTTTCCCCAGGATTTTTCTTTTTTTTTTTTTTCCCAGGATTTTTCTTTTTTTTCCCCAGGATTTTTCTTTTTTTTACCAGGATTTTTTTTTTTCAGTTTTTTTTTTCCCAGGATTTTTTTTTTCAGGATTTTTTTTAGGACTTTTTTTTTTTTTCAAGATATATTTTTTTCCAGGACATATTTATTGCAGAATGCTGGTACTTACCATAATTGTATCATCTTATGCTACATTTGTACGCGCTCAAATTATTCTTTTATTCCAAAATAAAAGAATTCAATATTCTTTTATTCCAATTTTAGAAGCATATTTGAATAGTTACTTAGTTTTAAATATGTCAACACTGATAGTAATCCTTAACAGAATTATTAATCAATAATTTATTCGTGTGTTGAATTAAAATAAGTGCACAGTTTATTAAGAATGTCACCTGTCAGTGTTTGAGTATGAAGGAAAATAATGGGCTCTGCACTGTTGTCTAATGTGGGAAGGAAGAAGAACTTGGAAAATTAAAAAAAAAGAGATTTTTGTTTGTTGTGCTGTTTAAAATGATAATTAGTGATCTCAGTGATGTGAGCTGGGTGGCTGCTCCTGGCAGGAGCTGCTCCCTGAATCCATCTCAGCTCCCTGAACCCTCCAGGCTCAGCTGCTCCCTCCAGATGTTTTACCTTTAAAGGTCGCTTCACCTTTCTGGCCAGGCTGGCTCCCTGCTCCCAGAGCTGCCAGCAGAGTTCACAGCTGCAATGTGGCTCCACAGCAGCAATGAAAGTTCATGGATTTCTCCTTCACTTCAGTCATCCAAACAAATCTCACCTTGGACAGCAAGGGGCAGAGCGAGATTTCAAATGGTCATTCCATGGCAGAACAGATGATGTGAGCAAACAGGACCTGGAGGGGCTCTGAATGGCTCAAGACACAATCTCTGCAGTTCTAAGGGCTTTGTTTTTGCAATTTAAAAAAAACCCCGCAATTTAAACATTAAATTTAATCTTCAAGATCAGATTTCTCCATCTGTAGGTAGAGCAGAGGCAACCTGGCAAACCCCTGTGGCTGCTGCAGGATCATGTTGTAATAAAAACTTGAATATTGTTACCTGTCTGAGCTCTGATGTGTCCCACTGGACTCTTTTTGTGGGCATCTCTTCAGATTTGCTGCCTGTGTCTGTCTGATCATCTGGCAGCTCCGTCCTAAATTCATTTCTGTTTTTTCCTTCTCATAAATAGGGCAGGGTGGCATTAGGAGCTGTTCCACTGACCCCAGTGCAATCTCATTAATGCCACTTTCTGCTCAAATACTAATTAGGAATGGGAGGAAGGCTGGCAATAGAAAAAAAATATATATTTTTAATATATATTTTTTTAATTTTGTTTTTTTTTAATATAGATTTTTATATAGTTTTTTTAATATAGATTTTTTTTTTTTTGCTTGTGACTGTTCCCTCCTGCCCAGCACTGCTCTGTTCCAGCCTGTGCCCTTGTGCTCCCCTCACAATTTCAGTTCTTGTAATTTATTATTATCTGTTATTGATAAGAGCAGGTTCTGGCAGCACTCCAATCATTTCAATTAACAGGTGTAAAGTACTAAAGAGAAAGGAAGAACTTTTATTTATTTCTCAGACTGGATTCTGTCCCGGCTTTGGCTGGGACAGAGTTTTTTCCTTCTGTCATGACAGATTCCAAATATATTTATACAAACTCCTTGTTTCCCTTTCCTCTTTGGATTCCTGTTCTTCATTAAGTTGGAAAGGGTTCATAATTTTCCTTTTTAATTGGCTGAAATTGCATCTTCATTGAGCTAAGGGGAAAATACTTATGCAAATGATGCTACCTAGTGACTTATTTGATTGTTAAAACACAGAAGATGAATAATTTCTCTGGTAGCTGTAGAATAACTGATGTTTCCTTGGAGAAACAGAAGCTGTAAATGAAGATTTGGGGTTTTTAAGGTCTCTTTCAATTTACTCTCTGCATTCTCTCAGGTCTTATTTTTAATTTTCCTTCTACCTGCCATTATGAAGGCAGTGGTCTGTGATTAATAGATTTGAGGCTGCAACTTCTTGCTGGAATTAAATTCCATGGGCCAGCTATTTAATTAAATGTTCCATGGGAATTGGAGTCCTTGATTTTGCATGGCCCTGAGGAAAATCCACATCATGCCATTTGTCAAGAAACTGAGGTTATTTTGATTGCACAGAAATTAATTGTTATTAATGTAATAAAATACTTAAAGCTTTTAAGCAACGTTTTTTGGGTTTTTTAATGAGAATTTCTTTTGCATTTTGTTGAAATGGTAAGAAATAATTGGAAGGTGCTTTTGTTTCAGTTAGAGGTTTGTGTCATCAGCTTTAACTAAAATGTACCTGTGCAGTTTGATAGTTGCTCTTGTGAAGGTGGAGAATTCTAAGAGTGAAAGAAGGGGTGAAAATGGGGGTGAAGGAAGGACAAAGCTGTCCTGTGATAGAACATTCTTAGCACAATTTCTTTGCCATGGTGAGAATCATTAGCCCATAATTCATAGGAGTTTAGATATATAAATATTTTAAAAGGTTTAATATCCCAAGTAAAGGTATGAGAAGGAAACTGGTGAAGCTCAGGGAATTGTGTAGGGAATTAAGCTGGAGGTTGGGGACAACTTAAAAGTTCCTTTAAGAGCTGCACCATCATTTCTTGAAGTCTCCTGCAATCGTGTTTTAGCCCTTAAATATTTTTTCAGACTGGGGGGTTTGGGTTTGTCACTGCAGTGAGAAGGAGGGGTTGGATCTGTCGTGATTTAAACCAGTGACAACAGTTTGTGCTGTGCAGTGTGGGGGATAAAATAAAAATACGAGGGATGAAATAACAGCGTGACAAATGCTGCTGTGTCATCAGCACATCCCCTCCCAGCTTGTTCCCAGTTTCAGGCTGTGTATGATCAATTTTACTCAGAAAACAGGAAACCAACTTTGGGAAGTGATGGTGACATGGCAGCAGCAGTTCAGTGAGTTCGCTGATGTGATGAACACACAAGGTATCAATAGAAACCATTTTAACTGAGTCCAATCTTCAGAGCTTTTACTGCAGCTCAGTCAGATCAGAACAAGAGTAATCTTTACAACTGGAATATTATGGAAGACAAGAACTTGATGTTTCTACGAGGATTTTTGTGTCATCTGCTGACACCCTGCCCTGGGACCTGTTTGTCTGCAATCACTGCTGTGCTGAGCTTACCCCAAACAGCATTGCCCAATCCTGGCAGCCAGAGGTGCAGGATTTATTTTCAACCTCTGTTATGCAACACAGCAAACCTGCTTATCTCTCTCTTTTTTTATAGCATCTTGTGGGTTTCTTATCTTCTTTTCTGTTACGGTCGGGATTAAATGCTCGAGAGATGGATTTCGTGTTTGGACTGAGACGTTTATTAATTCTTATCCGTGTTACAGTCTCACAGACCACGTGTTCTTGCTAACAAAGTGAAAAATGGCTCTCTCTCTGTCTTTCTACAAGGCCTTTTAAGAACTCTGTCCAAATAAGAAATCACACCTAAATTATTTTTACTTTTGACCCAATACCCAACCACCCACGGCCCTCAATGCAGATTTTTCTACCCAATTACAAAAAAACCCACCCAGACCCATGGAGGAGAAGGTGAAAAAGAAGGACTCAGCCTCAACCCTAAACCCTCCATCTTTCTAAACCCTCAAACTCTGAGTTTTCCCCCCTGTGATATCACACACTTCTATCCCAACTCCACCCCCACAATCCCAGTGCTGTCACTCAATTTTGGGAGCTGTTCCATGGCCTCAGGTCAGTGCAGGGTTTGCTTGGGGGTCAGAGCCTGGCAGCACAGAAAATCTGGAATCCTCAGTGCCCAGGGCTCCACCAGTATCTTTTTTTTCTGTGAAACTTTGTGAGCTGTTGGGTGTTTGATAACCTCTGGCAGTGCTGGGGTATCGCTCCTGCTGCCGAATCCTGATGCAGCTAATTGGTTTCTTTGGGATTGACTTCACTGCACACAAATTCCTGACACAAATTCAATCTTCCAGGAAAGCTAAAGCGAGCAGGCTCGAAGCTGAGCTGGTTGGGCTGTCTGGGAGTATAAAATACAGCCTAAATCAGCTCAACAGGAACGGTGGTGTTGGAATATTCCCTGGTGGGATGGTTCTCTCTGGAGCAGCTTCAGCACATTTTACCAACACTTCTGAGGCTGACACAGCTCTGAGGGTTCAGTATTTGTTCAGGATGTGGAGAAAGTGGGGTATAAAAATCAATCTGTCAGTGCCTATCAGTAAATGAGAATGAGCTGGGAGTGGTGACCTGCGCTTCTCCAGGCTGTGAAGGTTGGGTTAAACCTCAAAAGTTCATGTTCCACATGTACACAGAGAGAGAAAAAAAAAAAAGAAAAAAAGAGGTGTGTTGAGATGGGATACGGCACACCAGAGATGGATTTTCTTGGTGGCATAAAATTCCATAAAAATTCAGGCAGGAATTTTGCCAGGGGTGATGCGTGAGCGTCGTTCCACAGCACAGCCAATCTCCTGCTTTGTGCTGTTTGTGACATGAATTCATTTGTGGCAACGCTGCTGCAGCCTGACAAAATATCAAGGACTTTGCAGGCTTTGGAGCTGGGAGGATTGTTTGTTCAGGAAAATCACCAGGTTTGTGTTCTCTTGGTGTTCCCTGTGGAAGCGATGTGTGCACAGGGACAATCTGCTGGGATATCTGATCCAACAGAGGGAGAGTTTCCCTTTGTAGCTGCATCCTGCTGCTGATAACTCTGTGAGCTGAACTTTGATCTTGGGATCATCTGCACTGCAGATTGATTTTTTTTTTCACTGAGGTTGCTGCCTTGCCAATGGGCTCGTTCCCATGAAGAGTAATTAATTCTAATTATTGTGAAGTTATATTGGAGTGCTCATTTTTTATATTTGATCAGAGGAACTGTGCAAGGACGTCTTCCTGAGACCAAATTCAGGCTGTGAGGGTTTTTTTCAGCTGAAGTTAAGGAGCAGATTGTGCTCCCTGAGATGTGTGAAGGGTCACAAGAATCCAGGACTGTCCGAGATGCTCAACTCAACCAGCTTTTCTCAAAAGGCAGCATTTCAAAGAGCCTTTCCTGGCCCAAATTCCCACCTGAACAGGGCTCTGTGGAAGGACAGCAGCTGTGTTGAGTTTGAGGTGGGAGACAAATGATTCTTGCTGATGAGGGCAGGTTTTAATTAACCAAAATTTCTGAATTTTCTGATCTGGTATGCTGGGCTTGCGGACCAGGGTGTGCAGGCAGAAATTGGCTGCTTCTCTTTTATGCAGCAGGTAAAAAAAATGCTTCACTTGTGAGATCAAATTTTCCTCGTGGGGCCTGGAAGAATCTGAATTTCTATCCAAAGGCAAAGAGGAGTTTGCAGTCTGGAAGATTCATCCATCTGTAGGTAGAGCAGAGGCAACCTGGCAAACCCCTGTGGCTGCTGCAGGTTCATGTTGTAATAAAAACTTGAATATTGTTACCTGTCTGAGCTCTGATGTGTCCCACTGGACTCTTTTTTATGGGCATCTCTTCAGATTTGCTGCCTGTGTCTGTCTGATCATCTGGCAGCTCCGTCCTAAATTCATTTCTGTTTTTTCCTTCTCAGAAACAGGGCAGGGTGGCATTAGGAGCTGTTCCACTGACCCCAATGCAATCCCATTAACGCCACTTTCTGCTCTTTCAATACCCAAATATTAATTAGGAATGGGCTGACAATAGAAAAATGTTGATTTTTACCCCTGCTGGTGTGTGTTCCCTTCCACCAGGGTCTCTTTCCTAAAGCTTCTCCCCTGGCTGGTGGCTCTTTCATCTCCCTGTCAGTGCAGGAACAGGTCAGACAGGTTCTGCCTGAAAAGAAGAGCCAGAGCAGGAGTTTTTCTTTGTAATTAGTAAGTGGATGAAAGCAAGGCGTGGTCCCTGCAGAGTCAGGCTCTGCCTGCCTTCTGTGCCTGCAGGGGAATCTCATCTTCCTGCTGCCACAGAGGTGGATGCTTGCCTCAGGTGAAAACTCAATATTCCTGTTTGCGAGGCTCCTTGCAGACAGAAATGGATATTAGACAGAATATCTGTGAGCTGCTGTCTGTATTCACCTTTTAAAAGTAAAAATACTGATCACGTGGCTTCAGTTTAGGTGCATTCTTCTCTTTTTATATATATATATGTGTATATATATATATATAAATAAAATAAAAAGATATAATAATTTCTTCCATTATGTGACAGGTGTTTAAAGTATCTGACTTCAGAGAAAGCTCAATATAATGAATTTTGAATTTGTTCTGAGACAGAAGATCTCTACATGGCTGAGTGCATTTGATGAATGGGACACCAGAGGAGAAAATGCATTTTGACAGTCTTTATCCAGCTACACTTCTCAAAAGTTGTGTTCTGCCCAACCTGAACATTTTTAGCGCTTTAAAACTGTTCAGTTCAAAAGTTTCCACTAATTTCCAGCTCTGAGGGCTAGTTTACATGATTTTTTTTTTCATATCTGTTAGATTTAAAAGCTGGAAAAAAAAAATAAATTAATTGTGTGCAATATCTTCAGGTGCCCACAGGAGAAATGGGCCTTTAGGAAAAGCATCAGCATTGCACAACTTTGCAATATGATGGAGTTGCAACATAACCTGGAGAAAAAAAAAGGAGCAATACTCTTTAATCATATTTTAAAATAATATATATACAGTATTTATCCTGAAAGCTGATTCCTAAGAAATGTAATGGTAAAGAGTAGAGTGTCTCCAGTTTAGGATTTGGGGCTTTTTTGTTAAATTTAATGTGTTAATAAATTAAGATTTAAAATATAAAATATTAATTTTATTAAATTATTAATTTAATATAAAATGAAACAAATGATGGATTGTTTTTATCAATAATTTTGATTAAAACGCAGCAACAGCAGCAGGGTGTGAATTTTTGGACCTGGACCTGTGAATTTTGGCAGCCAGCCCTGCCCCAGCCCCATCACCAAGGCTGCCACAAACTGGATTTTAGGGTTGATTTTGAGGCTGGTTCAGTGTTTTGATTCTCTGCCTCTGTTTGTCACCCCTGCAGTAAATCAGGGCTGTGACTGCTCCTTCCATCCTCCTGGCCCAGCCCCAGCACTCATCTCCATCTGACACTTCCATTCCTCCAATTTCTGCAAGCAGCAAGCCCAGAATTTTTGGCAATAATCCGATTTATGTAATTAGCCCAGCTCACCACTTACAGCTGATTTTTTTTTTTTAATTTTTTTTCCTTGCTTGGGAGCTGGGATTTGTTTATAGGGGGATTTTATCTCAGTGGAGAGCTGCTGGGATGATGAGGGCTTCTTCCTCTTTAGCCAGCAGTCCTGTCACAAAATAATCCCTTTTTTACCCTTTCCTCTGGAAGGATGTGAACTCCAGTGTAGCCAGGACATTTATTTTTCCAACTTTTTGGAAAAAAAAAGGTTGGAATATCACTGGGTTAGAGAAGCAAACACTGAGTTCATGGATGTGAGAGCACCTGTAGCTCGAGAGAAAGGAAATAAAAGGTCAAGAGGAAAAGAATGGAGACAGGGATGGATGAGGGGATGCTCTGAGAGTGGGATCTGCCACTTCATTTTTGGGATTCCAGCATCCCACGACTAAATATCTTTTGGTGCTGTGTGTGCCTGTGGCTGCTCCAGAGGGAAAATGGGAATTTCAAAGCCTGGAAAGAGAGAATTTCAAAGCCTGGGTCGTGAAGAATTAATCATTGATTGGGAAATTGTGAGGAGACAGGATGGGGGGCTCTGGGTAAGGGGGGATTGGTGGGGAAATTTCATTTTTCAGGGAGAGAGGGATGGGTTGGAGAACACAGCTTGAGGAAGGTGTTGAGATTGTTGGAAGGAGAGAGAGGAGCTGGCAGGTGAGTGAAAGAGGATGTTAAGATGGAAAATATTTGAATATTTCAAACTATTTAAAGGCTGAGGGAATTTTGGGAATATTTGGAATATTTGTCGTGTTTGGGAGATGCCGAATTTCAGGAAGTGAAAAAAACTCTGGTGTTTGTGTACCCACAAATCTGCACAGCCAAGGCTTTTTTTTGGGGGGGGTTGGTTGTTTTTGGGTTTTTGGGTTTTTGGGGGGGTTTTTTTGGTTTGGTTTTTTTTCTTTGTTGTTGTTGTTGTTGTGGTGGTGGTGGTTTTTTTGTTGTTGTTGGTTTTTTGGGGTTTTGGGGGTTTTTTGGGTTTTTTTTTGGGTTTTTGGGGGTTTTTTTTGTTTGTTTAAAATTTAGTAGCTGTGATCCTTTCCTCTCTGCCTCTGGGTTAAAAACAAGCCAGTGCTAAAAGATGACAAAAATCAGATTGTGGTCACTGCAATAATTTCCTGCAGCACCTGGGATTCCTCCTGGGATGTTGAGAACAACCTGTGGCACGGGCAGTGCTCACCAGAGGGAGATTTTGATGATTTTTTGGTAAAATGAAAGCCAGAAATCTGGTTTAAAGGATGGTCTGTGCTTCTAAAGGTGGTGAGTGATGTTGGGTGATCCCTGAGAAAACCAGGGTGGAGCTGGCAGAGGGGAAGTGATGGGAAATGTAAATACAGACTTTACTGGTTTGTCAGAAAGATGGAATTAATAACAAATAAATGTCTTTTTTAATCCAGGAAGTGATGGGAGATGTAAATATACACTTTAGTGGTTTGTCAGAAAGCTGGAATAACAAATAAATGCCTTTTTTTAATCCAAAACATGAAAAAATCCCTTTTTTCCCCCATTTCTTCTTAGAATGAAAAAAGCAAAAGCACAACTGAAAAAGAGCTAGTGTTGATTCCACTGAAAAACAGTTTTGGTGGGGAATTTTTGGCATTCTTTAGGTTTCATTTTTGGAAGGAAGAATGCCTCGTGTACCTGTGGAATTGGAAATGGTGACTTAAATCCATTGGAAAAAGGATTTCATAATTCCATTCATTGTCCTTGTCCTGGCTGGAGAGAGCAACAAGGTTAAAACGTTGTAGTTTGGGACAGGATGGGATTGTGACTGATTTTGGGAGGGGTTTTTTGTTATTATTTCTCTATTTCTGACTCCTGTATTTGTATTCTGGCCAGCAAGGGCATCCTCTGCAGGATTTCATGGAATCAGGCCAATTTATAACATTCCACTTGTGTCCTACAGAGCCCTGCACACATCCATGTGTGTGAATAAATAATATATCACATTATACATTAATATAATAAAACATGCTCTTTCTATATTAATACTTTAAATAATGTAAGGATGTTTTTCTTTTCCTTATTTTGGGTGGGTTTTTTTTTTTTTTTCTGTTGATCCAGAGGACACCCCTCAGCATCCTGAGCAAAGGTTTTTTGAGTGGCTGGGTTTTTGGGCGCACTAAAATTTGGGATAAGTGTGAGTGTGTTTAAGACTGGGGTCGGTGTTTTTGTGTTGTTTTTTGTGGCTTTTTGGTAGATTGGTTGGTTGGTGTGGAAAAAAATACTACTGAGGTCAAATACTTTTGAAATTTAATAGAGAACAAGATCCTCAATTGGAAAAGAATAGTCTTAGAGCTTGAATGAAATTTCATTTTAATTTAATGGAGTAGCTTGCAAGTTATATAATTGGGTTTTGCAATAGATGCTTATTAATATTTTAATCTTAACATTTAGGGTAAGTAATTGCTGTGATGTGCAGGAGCCCAAATTATTTTGTTTCGTAAGGAAAGTTGTGATTGGTTTTAGTGCCTGGGACAGCATGGGGAATGCTGCTTTTATCTCATTTCTGAGGTGATTCTAATTATTGGAATAATTATTGGAATATTCAGTCTGGCTGCAAGCAAGGTCGGCTCCACTGATTTACATATGTTGACATCTAAGCTCAATTAGACCCTACATATATTTATATATTTATATTTAAAAAGCGTATTTTATGTCTTGCCAAGCGAGCTATGGGGGGAAATGTTTTCAAAGGCTTCAGCAATCTTGGAGCTCTCTGCTTTATTTCTAAACCCTGTAATTAGTGGCTTCTGGAAACTGGATTTGCTTCTTCCCAAAGCTGAGGGATCTGCGCAGTAATTTTGAAATCTAACCTCTAAACAAGGTCTGGCTCCTCATTTTCCTGAGTTAAAAGTGGTTTAGATGCCTGAGCATCAAGCTGACTTAAAATTGGCTTTTTTTCTTTAATAGTCTCTCATTTTTTTTAATTTTCTATTTTTTTTAATCCTCTTGTTTCTCCTATTGGAAGAATATACAGTAATTTTTTTGCCCTGCTAACACGATGTCATTTGTTTGCATCTTGGTGGTGTTTGAGACTCTTTGTAGTTCAACTTGTGAATTATGTTTGCGATTATCATCAACCCTTCAGAAATTTAAATTTGTATGCAAATAACAGTTTAAAGATTATCAAGTTTTTAATTAGCACGTAACGATTTTTCCACCCAGATAAACTAGATTTATCTGTGTGTTTCAGCTGTATTTTGAAGTGTTCTAAGAAAACAAAAAGAGATAAAAACACCAGCAAACTGAGAGCTGCAAGACACCAGGGAGAAATGGAAAATATTCTTGCACCTCTGTGCCTATTTTATATATTCACCCAGAATTAAATGTGGTTTTTGCCCAAAAAAATCCCAAAAAAACCCAAAAACCTACAAGGGAAAGCTCTGTCTGTGCCCTGCCTTGGATTCTGCCTTTCCTGGGCTGTGGAAGGACAGCAGCTGTGTTGAGTTTAGGGCAGGAGAAAAATCATTCTTGCTGATGAGGGCAGGTTTGAATTAACCAAAAGCTTTTTGGGTTGATAAATACCTTGGGATTTTCTCATCTGGTGTGAAATAACTCAGTATTTACAAAGAAGTGATCTGAAATTGTTACTCACCATCACAGTGAGATGCTGTTGAAAGATCTGTGTGGCTTTAAAGGAGTGAGGAGTACGGAATAAGGACTGAAGGACAGACTAAATAAATAAAATAAATGAAAATACAATAAATATGATAAATAAATTTTTTTAAATTAATTTTTTTAAAAAAAATAAAATTAAATCCATCTGCCAGTCCAGACAAGCCATTACCATCTATTCCTGGGCCCTGTAAGTGCCTCCAACTCTGGACATCCTTTAGGCATCGCTGTATTTTTGGTTTTCCTGGCATTTTGTTCACTGGGGTTTCCTATTGTGAGTTCCCCAGCACTCTGTGACCCTCACACACTCATAAACAGATTTCCTCACTAGATAATCCTGCTTTTTTAGGTTTTTTTAAGCAGCATTCCCCAAGTTTAGGTTATGACAGGAATGACAGAACACACAAATTGTTTTGTTCCAAGTGGATTTTGGGTGTAAGCTTCCTATTTCAGTCTTGAGAAGCTCCGGTGATAATTAAAAAAGGCATTTTTTGTGTTCTAGAATGTCTGGCACGTTGTTGAAACCTTTAACTAGGGGCCAGGTAAAACAGGAAGGCACCAGCTTGAGCTCAGAGATGCTGGTGGGGCTTTCTTTAATTCTTGATTTAAGGGAACAGGTAGTTCGGTGTGATTCAAATCTGTTTGCAATGCAACTTTATGATTAAGGGGAAAAAAAAAAGTGGAGGAATGCACATGGGAATAATGCGTGTTTTGATATTTTCTCTTCACTGGTGCAGCTGTGAGTGCTTAATGCTTTGTAAGAAGTGTGTAAAGTTATTTTTTGTGGTATCTGAGTCACCGAGGGAAGAGTTGTGTTTGTGGATCTCAGGCACAGCTGGGAGATTGCTGCTTGCGAGGAACTCGAAATGTTATTTCCCTTGAAATGTCAGGCATTTCTGGGCTTGCTGAAAAGCCTTTTCCTTCAGGCACATCGCCACCTAGCGACCCTCAAACTCCACTTTGCTCTTTTCTTAGGGAAAGAAAAAAAGGTGAAAAGCTGTTTTGAAATGTTCCTGCTTTATTCCTCCACCTCCTCCTGGGTGTGCATTGAGGGTTTCAGTGGGTGCCTGTCTGCCCTGAGGAGCTGCAGCTGATAATTAATTAATTACCTGCTCAAAAATGGAATTATGCTGTGTGGCCACTCAGGCATATCAGAGTGGGTCTCACCTCTGTAAATGTTATTTTTTCTCTCAGTTGCAGAGCTGGTCACTGTTTCAATAGTTGCTCTCTGCTGATGATCCTGGTGGAATTTCAGTTGTCTCCCATCTCTGGGGTTGGTTCTTAGCCAGTGTTGCCCATTTGCCCTTTGGAAGATGCTGTGGAGTGGAGGGACCAAAGGCATTTTATTTTCTCAGGCTCTTCAGCACTGTGTGAGAGGGCAGAGAGAGAAAAAAGCAGCTCCCCGTGTGTTTGTAATGCTCTAAAGGAGCTCAGTGCACAGTCAGATGTTTTAAAACCCACATAAAATCTCACTCTCCAATCTGGTGTCATCGACTTGATATATTAAGAATTTTTTCCCTACAAAAATCCAGGTGATCAAATAACACCCAGTCTAAGGATTTATTTTTGATATCAAGTCCTGTTGCTGACAGTGGTGATCTCCCTGCTCTTTTTGCTCTCTCTTTGCTTTTTGTGCCTCCTGAGGTGGCGAGGCATGAATTTGCTTTCTGTGTTGAAGTGAAGCAGATCCCTGATAGTTAAAATAGTTCATATTCCCATTCCAAACCATCTGCTTTATAGTTGGCCTAAACCTTAAGGGTCCCCTTGCAGGTTGGGAAAGTTAAACCAGGTGAAAATACAACATTTGACGATTTTTACATGCGCCTTTGGCTGAGTTCCTCAAGTTAACCAGGTATTCCCATGGAACACGCTGAGGTTTGATGAGCAATTGTTTCAACACGGGAAACAGAAAAAGAGTGTTTATTCCTAGGCAGAATATTTTCAAGAGAAATTGCACTTCTTTCTGACAAACTCCACATCCCAAATGGACAATCCTCTCCCATGCAGACTCTGGGATATTCTCTGTGTGCACCAAAAGAAACAAAGCCAGAACATTTGATATCAGCTGATGAGAGAGAAATTTATGTAAGGCTGCAGTGGGTACAGCCTTCTCAGGGAGCTGAAGGATTGCATTTTAAAGCAATGCACTCTTCTCCTGTGCTCTGTGGGATAATTAGAATAAAACCCCCTATAAACCCCCTGGCTGTCCCGTTACCTCTAGAGGCTGCTGTTGTGTTAAAGTTCAGTGGGCTCACACCGCATCCCAGAGCTGGGATTCCCTGCCAGGAGCAGGGAGTGTGCAATCCTGGAGGAAATGCTCCAGACAATGAGAGGCAGAGATGCCTCAGCTCTGTGTTTGCAGCTATCAGGATGCAGAAGGAACTGATGAAAACCAGCTTTTTTTCCTGTCCTGCTGATGGGGCTGATTATTGGTTTCAGTTCGGTGGAAGAGCTCTCAGACCGAGGAGCAGCAATCTGAATTGAGAATTTGCTGACAGGAACCAAGTACTTTACACTGACCCTGACAGTGTTTGGGGTCAGTGTCTGCTGGACTTGGATTTGTTGAGCTGATAAAATTTGCTTTAAAAAAAAAAAAAAGTTTTCCTAAAAATGGATTTTGGATTTAAAATGCAATGTAAGAGATAAGTTTACATTGATAATCCCTCCCCCACTCTTTCATTAGGCATTGCCTTGTTTTCACCATAGTTATTTTCATTTAGAAGTTCAAAAAGCTCTTGGTGTTTGGTAGAGTTTATTATTATTTATTGTGAAGCGTGTTCATTATGCAACATTTGACAAGTCCAATCAGAGTTTGTACTGAACTGCTGAAAGCCATTCACCTAACAGGGGTCATTATTGCTCAAAACCTGCACACCAGTGACTACTGCTCTAATAAAGGAGAATTAACTCCTTTATTAATGTCTGGACAGCACTCCTGAGTAGTCAGTGGTTTGTGGACAACACCCAACCACGCTTTTCCAAACAGCTTGAAGAAATACGAAACTTTGAATATAGAGGAGAATTCAATTAGGAATTGTAATGTCCCTGTGCACCCCTGTCTGTAGAGCACTGCTCCAAAGGAGTTTAAATAGTGTTTTCTTCCTCATCACCTGCACCTCCCACAAAAATTTAAGTATTTTAGAGTGAAAAGATTGAATACTTATCTTCTTGTCCTTTCCAAGCATCCAGTAAATGTGTTGCATTCATGTGAATTCAGGGATGCTCCCTGTGTTAAAAACTGTACATATCAAAATATCATCCCCAAAATCGGTGAGGAGCTGGCATTTCACGCTGAAGAAACATGCCTCCCTTTTTTAATGTTTTAAGTGTGGGTTTTATTGTTGTTTATATCTTCAAGGGCTCAGATTTCTCTTGAGGTCTTTATTAGATGGCTGTTTTAATTTGATGGATTGGTGTAGAATATCTCTGAGTAAGCCCAGTATCCAAAAGTTCTCGTGCCCTGCTTAAAAATCACCATGCACTACTCTTTATTAAAGATATTTCTCTTTCTGGAAAATATCATGGGCTACTTTGGTCTGTGTGGTGGCAACTTTTCCAAAACAACTGCAACTATTAATTAGATACCAAGATTGAAGAAATGAAATGAAATGAAATGAAATGAAATGAAATGAAATGAAATGAAATGAAATGAAAGTGATTAGATTCAAGAAATATGCTGTTACCTTAGCATAGTGTGTCTGAAGTGAGGAGAAACCTTTTTTATGTTCTAGGCAATCTTCCTTGGAATATTCAGTAGACACCAGCAGTAAATTTAAACTACCTGTTCTTGCTGAAATACCCAAAGCGTTCAAGCTGTAACTCTCAAAATGCCATCACAAAGTGTCACTTGGTGCGTTCCCTCTGTCGTGTCATCCCTTCCCCTTCTCTAGCAGAGGGGAGAAGTTCTCAGGGTGGAAATGGAAGTGTTTTGCAGGTTCTGCCCTTGTGTATATCGTGAAGATTCCCTGTCCCAGCAGGGATGAGCCGTGCTCCAAGCTGAAGAGGGCAGAGGGAAAATTAGGATTCCATGAGCTTTCTTGATTTCTCTTTCCGTATCAGCCGCAGGAAAGGCAAACCGGTGCCCATCAGGCTCGCACATGCTGCCACCGCCCAGATGTTGTGCCCTCCTCCCACGATGAGCCGCACACATCTGTGTGAGCAGCTCTGTGCTCCAGCTTGGGATGCAGAAGGGCAGCCCACATCCTGAGATGAGAGAGCTGCAGCAGCACCGGTCCCCATCATCTCTGTCATCTCAGCCGGAGCTTTGGCAGCTGCTAAAGATCCAGAGCCCGGAATGTTTAACCACTAACAGCCCTTAAAAAATCCGATCTGGCTGTGCCCTGATGGAATTGCAGCAATGCGTGCGATGCCTGTTTATATGCAGAGCGAGGAACACTTCAAAACTATTTATATACAAACTATACACACGGGGAAATGGCCACTGCCTCGCGCCTTTTATTTTAATTGTCTCTGTCATTCCTGTGATTCCATTTCTCATTCCTGCCATGCCATGCCGTGATTCCATGCCTGCTGTTGCCGTGGAACCGCATTGCTTCTCGCTGGAAGGCGCTGGAGAGCGAAGAGAGGCAGAATTAAACAGAGAGGCAGAATTAGTTTTGAACAGAAGGAGCAGCACCCGCCCCTCCGAGCCGCCGCGCTGCCGCCCGTGCCCGGAGGAGGCCCCTGAGCGCCGCTTCCTCCCCTCGCCGCCTCCTCCTCCTCCTCCTCCCGCCGCTGTTTCCTGTGCGAGAGCTCTGACGCGGCCGTGCCCTCCCTCCTTGGCTGATTTCCCTCCTTCCCTGCTTCCCCCCCGCTCCCTGCCGGGCCGCTCCGGAGCACAAAGCAGCCCCGGCCGGCGGCAGCGCCTGCGCGGGGCGGGCCGGGCTCTGAGGGCAGCGGGCTGGGAGCGGGGCCCGCCGGGCAGTGCCGGGCACTGCCGCTGTCAGCGCCGGCGCTCGCAGCGGGCTGCGCCCTCCTCCCTCCCTGCCTGCCTGCCCTGCCCCGCCGCGTTCGCTTTGCTTTTACGCTCTTATTTTTAATTTTTTTTTTAAACTTGGAAGAAGCCTCGGTGAAGCCCCCCGCGCGGCTTCTCCACCCCGCCCCGCAGCGCGTTCCCCTCGCGTTCCCAGGGCTGTCGGAGCCCGCTCCCCCTTCCCGACCCGCTCCAGGCTGGGCCTCTGCCGGGGTTTGGAAGCCGGGAGCGCCTCGGCACCGTCTGCCTCCCCCTCCCGGAGCCGCTCCTCTCCGCCAGCCCGATAAATGCTGTTTATGAGGATGGACCTGTTGAACTACCAGTACTTGGACAAGATGAACAACAATATCGGCATCCTGTGCTACGAAGGTAACAGTGCCTCGCCACGGGAAACCAATGGTGCCGTCGCACGGGGAGGGAATGGATCCCTGGATCCCTCGCAGGGACGGATGGATCCCTTCCAGGGATGGATCCTTTTCCGAACGGTGCTCGTTGTTGTTTGTCAGCGGGGATGTTTTTGGAGATCGCCGATGCGGGACGCCCCACGGGCTCTTGTCAGAGCTTTGTTTCAGGGCAGAGGTTTCTTTCTTTCCATGGGATTTTTTTTTTCTCAAAATTTTTTTTTTTTTTCACAAGCCGCGTTTTCAGCGCCAACTTTCCCTCGCCGGCGGCACTGCTGGCACCAAAGGCTGGGGGGCGGGCGGGGGGGCTTGTCCGTCGGGGGTTTGTCCATCTGGGATTTGTCCATCTGGAGTTTGTATATTTGGGGTTTGTATATTTGGGGTTTGTATATTTGGGGTTTGTCCGTCTCTCCCGGCGCCGCGGGGCTGGGCCGCGGCCGGACACGCGTGGGCCGGGCCCGGCCGCTGCCGGGGCCGAATGTCCGGCGTGTCCCTAATATCCCCATGGGGCCGTGCCCATTGTCCGGCGTGTCCCCGCTGTCCCCATGGGGCCGTGCCCATTGTCCAGCGTGTCCCCGCGGGGCCGTGCCCATTGTCCGGCCCCCAGCGCCGCCCCGGGCATTACACAAGGCCCGTTGTGTCCGGCGGGGCTCCGCGCTGTCCGGCGGGGCTGGGGCTCGCTGCCCTCGCCCTGTCAGCCCTCGCAGCCCTGCTGGGAAGGCGCCTGAGGTAACAGGGCAAACAGAATCGGTTTGTGAATCTCCGCGGAGTTTTCTCTACGTGCGGCTGCGAGAAGCGGTTATGGCTTGGCTTTGCCTGCAGAGAAAGGCACCACTGAGCTAATTCGCCTTGGCAGCGGGGCTGGTTTTGCTAGAGCCGCACACAAGCGCCGCGAAAAGCTGCCTTTTCTTTTTTTTTTTTTCTTTCTGATTCAGCAGGAACGTTTTCCATGTTCGTTCGGAAAATAAACTTGCTGGAGTTGTCAGGAAAGAAACAATGAGGAGCGTACACGGGCCAAGGAGATATCTGTTCACACTGCTCACAAAAAGGGCAGGCCAGAACACAGGGAGCTGAATCTCACTTTGGAAATCAGAGTTTTTTCTATCCCTAAACCAGCATGGCCATGTTCCTGCCCTTCAGGAAGTGGAGGGGCTCCCTGTTGTACTGTTAAGATCTTTGTTTCTCCTTCTTTCCTGCTTTTTCTTTCCACAAATACGTATATATTCATTTGGATAAAGCTCTTTTACAGAAGATTGAGCTGAATAATACAGAGCTGGGGTTCCATGGAGTTGAATTCCCAACTTCTTTCTTAACCCATGCTTTCTTTGTTAGAGCAAGAAAACTTGTTTAAAAGAAAAACAGCTTTCAGGATCCTTTAACTGTTTCCTTTCAGGATCCTTTAACTGTTTCCTTTCAGGATCCTTTAACTTTTTCAGTGCTCTGCAGTAATTAGTGTTTTCTTTGGAAGCAGTTGATAACTTCTGATGGAGACCATGGAATTTTATGCAAAGCTTTATTTATGTAATACATCTTTCTGAGTGTTTTGTTGACTGAGTTTTTGTTGCTCTGTAGTTTTGGCTCATTAGTTCAATTCATTGTAATTATGCCTAATATTTATGGAAGATTCTTTCCAGCCCCCTTTTTATTTCCCACCCTCTTCTCCAGTAATTGTTATTTAACCAGATCTTAGCTTTTAATAGTCCAAAAGCAAAAGAACAGCTTAAGGAATACGCTCTACTGGAGCAGTTATTGTTTAGGTTGGACATCTGTTGCTATTTTCCTTATTCTGGAAGTTAACATTTTTAACACTAAAATAAACACACACAAAACGAAGAGAAGAAAAGCAAAACTTCAGTGGTGTTTATAGTGAGGTGTTTATATCCCAATGGTTTCAGAAGTGTAAACACTGGCAACATCTGCTCTGAACTCAAAGGATGTTTTAGAGATGCCTACAGATCTCCCAGGCCTCTGCCATAGTATTTATTTTATAAGTGAGTTGTGTCAGCAGTGATGGATCTTGTCTTTCCAGGGACACTGTTGCAGTAGTAACTACACTGACAACAAAACACCCTTTCAAACTCAATTAATGAGGATTTATTGAAGGCCACACTTGAACTACTTATCAGTTGATGCCTTCCTGAAAAGTACTTTTGAAGATGTAGGATAAGATAAAAATACATTGTGTGGTGGGAAGACAGGTTTGAAATTTCAGAGGAAAGAATGGTGGGCCTACAAGATGGGTTTCTTGTTCCTTTATATCCTCTCTTGAAACATTTAGTTCTGGTTTTTGAGATGATTTCTATGCTGGTGAGATGTGTCAGTGTGTCTTAGGAAGTTTACTGGTGGTTTTGCTCTTCTGGCACTGGAAGTGTTGGATTTGCAGCAGCCTGTGGATCAGAGATGTGTTGATACATAAGAAATAGGAAAAGTTCCTCCACTGTGTGCATTTGGCAACCCTTTAGTTTGACATGGAGCAGAGGAGTGTGTGATTTGCATCCCAAGAGGAGTCCTGCTCTTTCTTGCCCAGCAAGAGTCACAGATGGCAATTTGTTATCTGTGAGCTCCAGGCTGCTGAGTGAATGCCAGCCCTGGAGAGCCTTCCCTGCCTGGGAGGGGCAGGAACCTCCCGAGAACCTCAGCTGTGGCTTCATCCTCAATTGTGCCATTCATGGGCACACTCCAGCCATGGAGTTTCCAGCATGGAAATATTGTCCAGGTGCTGTTCACTTCATTAAATGCATCTCTGATTTTGGCACCTCCTCTCTGGGGGAAGAGAAAAAATGGTGATAACACATGTGGGCAGCAAGGTGTCCTTTTGCTGGGGCTGGGAATGGGAGAGCTGGAAGTTCTCCCATTAGCTGTTCAGAAGTGAGGCTGTGCTGCAGGTTTAGCTCTGCAAGTGAAACCTCACCCAAATTTGGCTGTTTTCTCAAACATGGCATGAGTTCTTTTTTGTTGTGAGGTTGGTGAACCATTGGCCCAGGCTCTCCAGAGAGGCTGTGGAGTCTCCACCTTTGGAGATACTCAAATCCTACCTGGAGCCCTGAGCATCCCACCCTGCCTGGGGCTGGTTTTGAGCAGGAGGTTTCTAAATGACCTCTAAAGGTGCTTTTGGAGCCTCTTGGAAATTTCTGCACACTCATGTCATTAAAACAGCCACAGCCAGGAAAAGGATTACAACCAGGAGTTTTAGAAAGGGGGTCCATAACTCTGAAGCACAGGATAAAGCCATTTCCTTGTTTGTTTTACACTGATTATTTGTGTCCTTTGGAGGGTTTTCCTAATCTCATTACTGGCTTTGAGTCCCCATGATGCCCCATGGTCATCTCAAATCCAGCTGATGCTTTTGGAGCAAAATCTGACTTTTAATGAGTTGGTGGGGTTTTGTAACAAGTTGCATAAAAAAGACATTTGAATTTTGTCTCCCTCTCCAGTGAAAGAAAGTTTTTAAATCATTCAGGTGGGAATGCTTAGTCCTCACCAATGGAAGGTGACAGTTATATTAGTGATCAACCATTTCAAGCAATTTATTGTAACAGTTTTGGTGCAATAGGAAAGAAAAGAAGAAATAACTAGGGAATTGTTGCCTTGGCATCTGGATGCTCATCTTTAGCGTGAATACATCTGATATCCTTCTCCTAAACATTTGCTGCCAATGATCAACAATGGCCAGTGTAATGAGTGGTGCTTTCAGATTGTTATTTTCTTCTTAATGAGCTCAGGGCCGTTGGGGAGCTCCTGGGAGGCATGGCAGAGGTGCAGAGGTGCAGCTCCATTCCAAGGCAGGCTGGCATTCCCAGCGCTCCCTATCCAATGACAGCCACTTGATCCGGGCAGCTATGCAGGGCTGCAACACCTGCATCGTGTTCTGTGCTGCAAACTCACTTCAGTGCAGCTCAGTGTTCCTCCTCAGCCCGGTGTGTGAGGTAATGGAGTGCTCAGTTAAACAAAACAGAGCCCAGGTGATGCTGCTCTCTGCCTCCAGGGCTGGCCAGAACCTTCTGGCTCCTGCTTTCCCACGGAATATGCATGAGGAGGTGCAGTCTCCAGGCAGATTCGTTTCATTCTGTTGTTTATCACAGATGGTGCTGTGGTGGAAGGCAGATTTCTGCCTTCCTTCCTCTCTCTCTCCAGGTTTCAGATGCTCTGGGTTATTGCATTCTGCTGTGCTGGGAAAGGTATAAAGAAATGCAATAATGCTAAGAAATCCCTCAGGCGTGTTACTTGGAGCACTCAAAATAGTTATGCAGAGTTCTCTGGATAGTCCAGAAGACTGGGATTTTTATTTTTTTTTAATGAAGAAAATTGGATCCAGATTTCTAGCAAAACACCCCTTTTTGGTTTCAGGACAGCTTTCATTACTTAGTGGCATATTACATAATTATTTCACCGACTTCCTGTAAGGCTGGAGCGTCCCTTGGCGTGCAGAGCTGGGTGTCCTCTCAGGGCGCTGCAAGGCATCCTGAAAATGTGTCTGTCTGCCCCAAAAGGCCACTTCAGATGTTTGCTATCACAGATCCTGCTAACTTCATTTGCTTTTTAACGAAATGCAGTGTGTTTTCTGAAGTTCTAAAGAAGAGTTTCCGTCAGCTTTCTCTGCTGACCTCGCATTTTTCTCCTTCTCTAACATCAGTTTCTCCTATTAACTGCAAAGTTTGGGTTAGTTTCTAAATATGTAAAATGCCTTAAGCATCATTCTTCGGCTAAGAATTGGATAAGAATCTCCTTCACGGCAAATTAGGTGTTCTTGTTTGTAGTGCAGTGTAAAATTTCTGTTCAAAGCCATGGAAATTAAGATGCACCTACAGAACGGTTCCCCATTTATAGAACATTCTGTGGGTTTTGCATTTTCAATCTCTTTCATCTTCAGGAAGAAAACAAAGAGCCCCAGCTTCACAGTTGGGCTTTTCTTGCTCATTTCCTCCTAGCATGAAGTTGGGAATATCCTCTTCAGGACTGACATCAAAATTTGGTTTATTTTCCTCGTTCATCAAAGGCAGGATAGATTTAGGTCATACTTTAACTTTTTTTTTTCCCCCTGGAGTTCTGTTGTTCTCACCCTGGATGCTGGTTCAGCATTTGTACTGAGAACTCAAACAAGGAAATTAAAACCCCAAATATAATAGAGTGTTATCCCACAGCTTTCTGTAGATAAGATAGGCAGAGTATTTTTTTTCCTGAGATAAAAGGTAGTGAGGTTTGTAGCAGTAAGTTGAATTCTGTGTTAATGAGCAATTTGCTTAAAGGCTGTAACTTGTTACTCACAAGTCAAATTTGTTACAGTGCCAGGTCTCTTTGGATATAAATCCAGGGATTTTAGGAGACATTGAAAAAGCTTAAATTGCTCCAGAGTTTGAACAATGCACTGCATTGTATGGAGACCTGTTAGAGAAGAAATAAAGCTTAAACAACAGTCTTCATTGTGTGGCATCTAAAATTATGAATGAAAAAGTTCATCCATATGTATTGGCTTTGCCTTTTTAAAATATCTGCTTTGCATGAAAATAGCTGTCTATTAATTTCTTCTTGAGCTTTAATACAGATGGGCCTTTATATTTGATTTTGGCTGAATAGACTACAGAGTTTGAACATGCTGCATGCAGACAGAGTGCCAAGCAATTCAGCAAAGTTGTTTACACTAACAAGAATCCAGCAGGACAGAGCCCATAATTTCTCACTGATAATAGTGTGAGGTAGTGGTGAACACAAGTTCCTGGAGAAGTGTTTACAAAAATGGCTTTATACTTCCTGAGCGTTAAAGGGCTGTGAGGGCTTTGGGGTTGAATTCCTTCTTTAGAGGCAGCCAGTTTTTCCTGCAGCCTGGATCATCCCCCTGGAAATTGCTTTGCAGATCAGCACAGAGAGCTGCACACACTGGGGCATTGTTTGTCCCCGCCTTTGGGGACAGCTGTGGGATCTGGGGGCAGGAGCAGACACCACCAGTGCCACCAGGCTCCCTCGGGATTTCCTGGGAGCAGATTGCCCCTGGTGTTCATCTCACAGCTCTTTTAGATCTCCTCATTCTCAGCCTGTCCCTACAAGTGGGCTCAGCGGTGAGTGGAGCTCAGGGAGCGCTGGTGTGTGTCCTGGGAGGGCTGGGGGGACATGGATCCTCCAGGGCACTGAACAGGCAGTTGAGCTCTTAATTAGGGTTATCTCTGCCCCCTCGGAAACCTCGTGTCACAGATGGATGGAGCTGGAAGAGGTTTGGTCTTAGTAGCAAGAGGAGCTGGCACTGATTGTAGGGTGAGGTGAGCTTGGGGGCCTTCAGATCACAGAAACACAGAATATCCTGAGGCATCATGGATCCAGCTCCAGTCTCTGCACAGACACCCCAAAATCCCACCCTGGACATCCCTGGAGCTCTGGCAGCCTTGGGGCCGTGCCCATTCCCTGGGGAGCCTGGGCAGTGCCCAGCACCCTCTGGGCTAGAACCTTGCCCTGATATCCAACCTAACCCTCTCCTGATGCAACTTGAGGCCATGCCCCTAGAAAAGGTCATTCCTTGTTAAGAAATCATCTCAGGACAGCTTCTTGTGCAACCTTGGTAGAGCTGAGGTACCCGGCAGCCTCACAGCATTGGTTCCAGCCAAAGAAAAAGTCACCCAGACACCTTGGTGAGGTGATGGGACTTCATCAAAGACCTTCAGAGATCCACTTTTAATAGGGATGACAGTCCTTAAATCGCAGGGTGATAAGGGTGGTGGGGGCAAAAGTGTGAAACAGAGGTTGGAATCGTTCCTTATCTAGGTTTCACTGCACTGGTTGGTATCAGGTTTGTTTGGTTTTTTTTAAAACAAGAGTTTAGAATGTTTCCTTGCCTAAATTTCATGGCGCTGTTTGGTAGCAGATTTTTTAAAGTAACACTTTTCCCCCCTTTTCTTTGCTAGTGTTAAAAGCAAGAACTTGTTAAGCATGGTAGCACTTCATGCAGTGCAGCTTTCCCTCCCCCCAAAAAAATGTTGTGTGGTGCTTTGTGCCTCATTCTGGTTTTGGAGAAAAAGCTCATCAGTGGTCTTGGTGGATAGAAGTTGGTGATATTTGGGATAAAGTGGAATGTTGCAGCCTTGGTGGCACACAGGGAGGAAGGGAAGTTGCCTTCAGCAGCTCAGCTGCCTCCCAAACCTCTGGCTCCTGTCCTTTCCTAATTCCTGTTGTTACAAGAGTCTCTGATGGTTTAAAGACATGTTCCTTTTCACTCCTCATCACTTTGGAGTGTTCCCTGTCAGCTGTGAGAACCAGGCATTGGAGTGTCTAACTTTCCTCCTATTCTTCCAAATGTTGCTCGCAGGTTCCAGGAAATATATTTGCTCTCCCAGGGAAAGCTTGGAACCAGTTGTGTTTAAAAAGCAGTAGTTTTTCCTGGAAACCCATTTGACAGGGCAGGCTTGGACTCAGCACTGCACTTTCCTGCTTTGTGAGGCTTAATATTTATTTCTCAGCATGCAGAAATAGGGGGGTTTTTGCCTTTAAATATGGATTGTAGTTAGATGTTAAAGAGATTTAGTCAATTTTTTTTTTTTGCCCAGGGTGGGAATGGCACTGTTGTATGGGAATATAAACCGATTTGGAGCATTCATTATGTTTTGTTTTAACTCAAAATCCCAAAGCAGCAGATTGGCAATACCCTTTTGTAGTTACAACCTACAAAGTGCCCAGCCCAGGCAGCTTTTACATGAGAAGAGTGAAAGCCAAAGCTGCCAAATGGATCTTTTTGAGTAGCTGTTGTTCTTTTTGGAATGAGTGGGGATTTACTTCTTTTGCAAATGATATCAACGCGCTGTGCTTGCACTTTAGAGATGGTATTGAGACTTCAATTTTGGTATTTAATTGCTGATGTTTAGTAGGTCTTACTTCTGAAAGTAAATTAAGATTTTTGTGACAGTAGCAGGTTTGGACACTTTCAGAGCAGAACCTTTCAGAAAATTATGATTTCTTGGCTCCAGATTAACGACATTGGAGTTGTTTTCTGTGATGCTCTGCTGATTTTAATTAAATACCCCTGTAAAGAAAATTAAAGTTGTCCAGGCAAAAGGAAACGATTTCTATGAACCTAAATGATCTAGGAAGATCAGTAAATGCCACACAAGAGCAGGCCAAGTAAAATAGGACTGTTCAGTTGTTCTGTTTATATTCTTTGGAAAGCCACATCTTCTAAAGCAGCTCGACAAGAACTGCTCTTACATAGAGAAAAAGAAGTTGACACAACTGTGGCCCCTCCTTTGTGGTGCTTTTATCCAGAACACATGAAATGAAGACAAGGGTGTATGATTCACATAGGACAAGTCTGAACCCGGCCAGTTCCTTGGATTTAGTATAAATATTTATGGCATCGAAGGGGAATTTTTAAATTTTTTTTTTAATATTCTTCCTCATGCTCTGGGTCTTTCTCTCTGTCCTCCTCAGACATCTGGTGTGCACTGGTGCTTGTTTAACCCCCACCCTGCAGTTTTCCTGCTGTGGCATCTCGGAGCTCTCGCAGCCACTCTGTGGTTGGCTTGAATTAAATCTCCTCGGGCCAGCTGGGGCAATGCTGACGTGCACACTTTTCCTGCTGAACACTCCAAAGCCAGAGGTGAACACTCTGCTCTTGTGCTGCTGCAGGCATCACACTGAGCTATTTACCAGAGGTGGCAAAAATAGGGATTCCAGCATTAGCAGGGATGTTTACAGAGCCCTGGCTGGGTTCTCTACCTTAGAAAATGCTTCTCTCACTAATGTTACATAATACATGTATTTAACTCAGCTCATCACAAAAAAAAAAGTGTGGAAAAAGTGTTATCCTTCTTTAAAAACTCCGAAATGTCCAAATATCTAAGACTGTGACTGCCTTGAGGTACATTATGTTTGCATTAACAGCTAATCCGTGGATGTTCTGAGTTTTTCTTTGCAGTGCAGTAAATGGAACACTGCCCTGTTTGAGTTCAAGTGTTTCTCAACTGGTGCATTTAGCAACAAGTACGACAACAAACATTTTAATGCTCACATTTGCATATATTTCTAATCCTCTCTGCAGAATCCTTGCTCTCACAGAAGCCCAGTTGATTCAATTTTTAGCCACCCCTGTGAAATAAACAATGAATGTTATCCTTATTTACAGCAGGGGATAAAGAGCTGTAACTGGTTGAACTCTCAAGAGTCAGGGATAAAGCTGACAGCAGCATTCCAAGTGCCTCAGTTGGAATATTTTGTCACAGCTGCTAAACCTTCCTGTGAGCTCTTAGTAAAGAAAAATGTTTTTACCTGTTTGAGGTGTTCAAATTAAACGTCATTAACCAGCTAAGCAGGTAAAAACAATGATTCTTGGACTGGTGCTGTATGGGCTTGAGCCTTACTTTGTGCCCAGCAGTCACGGAGGGGAAACAGGAGTTTTTGGACCAAAATATTGTGACTTTGGTCCCTCTGTAGTGGAGCCCACCCAAACTGAGATGATGGAATCCCCTGCAGTGGATGTAGTGGAGTCTTTTTAGCTGAGAAAAGGAATGAGGCCTTGCAGACAATGCTGGGAAAAATTGGAAGTTCCCCTGTCTGAGCCACAGGACCTCCCCAGGTCTGTTCCTTTAGATCAGAGCCTGCTGAGTTGGATAAAAGGAATGTGCCCACAGATGCTGGCAGTTAATTTTAATATTCTCTTTGCAGGATGAGTTGGGATCAGGGACTTAATAAAATAGCAGTCCAGCTGTGCTTGTGCAGTGCAAGCCAGGCTGAGCCCATTTCTGACCTGAAGCAGGGCTTCCAAACCTTTTAATTAATAATGCAGTGTCTTACTGCCCCCAGCATTGCTGTTTGGTCCCATTAAAAACTTCACAGTTAAGACAACCCCTTGTATTATTAATTAATTAATTATGGGGTGGAGCATCTTAAATGTGTGATAAGGGGGTAGAGATCTGCAGAAATGTTTTTCAGGTGAGATGGAGAAGGATTTATGGGGGTGATTCACCTGGCAATTATATCACAGTAATGCAGTGAGAGGTTGGATTTCTGGCTCCTGTGGGGATAGTGTGATGTGAATGGTGGGTCACAAACACACAGCTGACATATTTTTGTTTTATCAACCCATCTGCACTTCCCTGTCTTTTCTGGATTGTGTCAGGATTGAGTTGCTTCTGCAGCTCTGCAATAAACAGAGGAGGAGGCTGGAGTTGTTGTTAAAAGGGAGATTCAGCTAAGGACTAGCAGGTACAGGGCAGAAAGACACAGCCCTAATTAGAGATTTTGACCAGCAGAGTAACTTTGGTGCTGCTCACCCCTTCCATCCCCATGACTGTCAAGATAACTTCAAAAATAAGAACCTCTGCTTGTTCTTGTTTTTCCAGGAGTTCTAGAAAACCTGTCCTGAATGCCCAGATAACTGTGAGAAAGGCTGCCCAGGCAGCATGTAATTTCTTGGTAGCAAACACAATTCCTCCCTCTATCTGCCCTGCCTTGGCTTCCCCTTGGAGACAACACTGATTTTACATGACCCTGCAACTTGGCCCCACAAAGCACCCCCATGCTTGTGAAATAACCAGCGGGGCTGTGAACTGGGCAATGCTGCCATCTGTCCATCCATCCATCCATCCATCCTTCCATCCTTCCATCCATCCATCCATCCCTCCATCCATCCATCCATCCATCCATCTGTGGCACCACAGGAATGGTTCCCTTTTATCCCCAGGACAGCCTCCAGCAATCTGCTGCGGGGCTGGCTGGGAGTGCTTGAGCTCACATCCACCACCTTCAACCCTTCTGGGCAGGAATTCATTCTCTGCTATTTTTCACAGCTAAACCTTAGAGTGGAGCAACACTTTTAAAGCTTTTGTGCTCTCTGGTTAGCTATTTTTTTTTTCTGTACATCTCCTCATAGCTATTTACTTTTCCCCAGTAAAATTAATGCAGTTGTCTGTAGTAAACCCAGGATCAAAAACTGCTCTGCCAGAGGCACAGGTTTAGTTTCATCTTTTTCCTTAGTGGTGCTGTTTGTTTTGGATGACAGTGCTGTCAGGAACAACAGTGATATTTCAGCTTTTGTATGTTTCTTTACACCAGCACCCATAACCCTGGAGAAATTATATGGAATCCTTTCCTTTGAATCTCATGGGCTGCACTGTTCTGTGGCCTCTTCTAGAAGCCTTCAGGAGTTCTTTGTTGTTAAACACTGCAGGAGAGCAGCACCTGAGGGAGTGTTGAGTTGTATCTCAGAATAATACAGATCCAGAGGACTGAAGGTCCTGTGTTATGCACTCTACAAGGCTTGTGCTGAACTGAATTTACTCTATTTTACTGTCTGAGCCCTGTCTCAGCCCTGCACATGAGGCAGGGGCAGGCTGGCACATCCTGCTCGTTTTCCATGGCCAGAACATGGTCAAAAGCCGATCTTGTTTCCCTCTGGAAGGCTCCCGTGCTTTGCTGAGGATTCCCCATGTTCCACTGCCCCGCGCAGTTGTCGCTGCTCCCTCGCTCTCCCTCTGCACAAGGGATTTTGGAGCCCGTCCTGAAGGACAAAGGGATTTTGTTCTCCACAATGGATTCTTTGTGGGAGATGAGTTGGGATTGTTCTGCTGCTCAGTGGATTAAAATCTTGGATATTCTGTCCAGCTTGGCTGCGGGGGCTCAGTGTCTCTCATGTAGGAGACCATGAGGCTGCACATCAGGCAGCAAAACCAAAGTGGAAATCCAACTTTTTCCTGTGTTTGTGAAGCCAAATGTGATTTTTTTTTCTCATTTCACTGTGGTTTAGAAAGAGGATTTGGTCACTTGGATGCAAGTCCCAGGGATCTCCTCAGGATCCTGAACAGTGATCCTGCTTTATTCCAGATCCATCCCAAAGGCAGTACCCACCTGTGTGTGTCTTTTCCTAACATTTTAAACACATCTGCTTTTCTGTTCATATTTTAAAGCATTTCTATCCTCTCTTGAGGGCTGTTTTACCTTCCAGGTAGGGAATTGGGGGAGAAATAAAATGGGAATAAAAGAAACATTGCTGGAAAGTGTGCTATCAGATTTCACAGCTCTTTCCGAGAGCTCATTTTCTTGATGGGCCGAATTTTTCCACATGTAGCAGAGGAGAATAATGTGAGAAAAGGTGTTCAGAGCATGTTTATTTTAAACTGCAATAAAAGCCTGTAGTACTTCTAAAAATAGGCTCCAGTTGAAATAAGTGGAATATTTTTTACCTTCACCTTTTGCTTCAAATCCTTATGAAGGAAAGTGTGCACAATTTATTGGATTTACTTTTAATGTGACTCCTTTTCGAGTGAACATCTCAGAACGAATGTTTGAAGCATAGTTGCTGTAGAACATCCTGACTGTGTTCATATCCACAAGGGACACTGAACACTCGGAATTTAATTTGTGTTAGAAGATATCCATGGAATATCAGCCATAGGAGCAGAGGGATTTAAACCTGAGTATCCACTAACAGAAACAATATCCAGAAAAACCCCAAACCCAACCAAAACAGAGGGAGGGGAACAAATATTTTCTCTTTAGGGGGAATTATTCAAATCTGAGCTTTCACAAATGAAATTTCTCTCTCTGCCATCACATGACAATCCAGCTATGAGGTAGGATTTAGTGCACTGAAATGCTGCTTTAGCCCCCAGTCTTACAATTTCTTCTGTCGTGACCTTGCTGTGACTTTGATTTACTTCTGAAAGAGATAGCAGAGCTTCTGGCTTTGGTTGTTTCAGCTGGTCTTTGATCAGTTTAGCTTTGCCATCTTTTATGTGACAAAGTCATTTAAGACTCTCAGTCTTGGTGACCAAAAAAAGAACACCTAGATCTGAAACCACCTTTGGTCTGGGAAACACCATCTTCAACGTGTTGCCTTAATTATATTTCATTGACAAAAAATAATTATTGATAATGCTTTTATATTTTCAATAAAATCACGTTATCACATATGTCTTTTGCTGCCCAGTAAAGAGGAATGTCATGTTGGCTAAGCAAAAAAGAAGAAAATGGAATTTACTGTTTTCTGCAAGAAGTGTAGATGATTCTTCTCCCTTTGTCCTCCTTTCTCCCCTCCTGTGTTAGGGATGCCCAAACTGCTGCCCTTGGCTGGATTCAGGAGCTGGGCTTAGCCCAGAGCTTGGTTCTTCTCTTAGCAAAGATTAAATGATAATTATGCTGATTTTTAGTCTCTCTTAACTGACTTTGGATGGTTGATGCAGGTTTTTCTTGGCAGAAGGCTCAAAGGTTGTTCCTGGGATGCTCCTTGAGCACAAACCCGTCATCTGGCAGAGAAATCCTCCTCTGCCATCGATGTTAACGAGCATTGGAGATAACCCTGGTGGTATTTATCTGGAGATCAGGGTCGTTTTAGCACTGACTGCATCCAAATCTTGCCTGCCAGATAATTGAAATCTTGTTTCAGCCACGGTTTGCATGAGTACAGGTACTCTAAGCAGAAAAAGCAACACTTTTTCCAGAGTTTTGTAAGAGTTACCTAAATGAGACATTATCTTAAGTAAGAGCTGCAAATTTATGAAGTAATCTTGTGGTCTAAAGTTAGACCCAAGCCTGAGTTCACTGTTGGGCTGGAACTGAGCATGGCCTCACAGTCACAACTGTTGAGGTGTGAACGCTGCAGTTTGACAGAGGAAATATTAGAGAGCTCTGCCAGACCACAGCATTAAAGTTTATTCCACCTTGCTTTCTTTGTGGCAGATCTGCTGCCTCCTTCTTCCTGTGCCATCAATTCTTGCCTCCTTACCGAGGAGATTCCCTCAGCTGGTAGCTGGCATTTTCAGGGGAATTTATCCTGAATTTTTCAGGGGAATTTTTCAGCCATTCAGTGTTCAGCAAAGATTTTTTTTATTAATCTTACGTATTTGTGAAATGGTTTGTGGAACTGACAGAGCTCCCCAGCCAATCCCCAGTTGATGCAGCAATGGTATTTTGTATGAGTGTGCTTTTACAGTGTGAGGAGAGAGAATTTCAGATGAGTAGGCAGTTTTTCACACTACCTATTACAAATAGAGTAATATTGGCTTGGGGGATGCAAAATTGCCATTTTCTGCCTGTTGCATTGTAGTTTTTGATACATAATACAGCATTTTCAAGACTTACTAAGTAGAAATCTTCTCTAAATTTGATGAACAATGTATTTTTTGAAGGATCCTCAAGCGAGCCTGCTGCAGGCTGCCAGTGATGCTGCAGCACCAAATTCTGGCTCCTTTGTGAGGCTTTTGAAGGCAAGAGGAGGAAAGTGGGTGGAGGTGATTGAATGCAGAGGTCACTTTTTAATGTCCCTGCCTGCAGTGTGGAGCAGAACGTGTCCCTGCTTTGGCAGGCAGGGGCAGCTGGAGGAGCCAGCACAGAGCAGTCACTTTAATCGCTGTGTTTTGGTTTTGGCCATGGGTTTTCTGGCATTCAAATCCCTGCACAGTGGTAGCCAGAGCTCGCTTCCAGGAGTAAGTGCTTTTCATATGTTTTGTAAACGGAGGAGAAGAGGCTTTTGCCAATTTCTGTCCACATGTGGATGTGACTTTCTGGTTTCCTAAATTAGCTTTTCGTTATCATAGCAGAAAGTCAGTAAAATATGTGGCAGATAAAGGCATCACTAAGTTGGCTGCTGAAAGAAATCTATCAATTGTAATAAAGGATATTTCCAAGATCTGATTTCTTAGCAGCATGTTTTAAGCAGGCTGTTGCCATTAATACCTAATTTTTTGTTGTTCTGTAGTTTGCTGTTTTATTCTGCTCTCCAGATAGGCCTGTTTAATGTACTCTAAAGGAAATACAGACTACTGTCACTCTGTTTACAGTGGCTGATCTACTACTTCCCAGAATTAAGTCTTATTTAAGCTCATCTTAAATCATATCTTCTGTAAAAGTAACCCAGAAATAAAGTGGTGGTGCAGAATGCTGGGTTTTGGGATAAGGGATTTTTTGTTGTTGTTGTTTTTCTGAATGGGGGTTGCAGAAGTGCAATTATAGAAATAATATAATTTGTAATTCTTCTTGGGATATATTTTTCATGGTGACCAAAGATTCCACCCTGAGAATGGATTACTTTGTTGTCTTTGGTCAAGCAAGTGAAGCAAATCTGCTTGGAATTGCACGCTTTGCAGATTGCTTGCAGCCTGTTTCACACAGATTTAATTTGAGGGGAATTTCCCAGTGCCAGGGCTATCACTCTCTACAGTGTGTGGTGAAATAATAATGAAATAACACCCAGAGCAGGCAGCTGGCAACATCTGCCCAGGGGCTCTGCTGCAGCGTTGCAATTCTCTGCTGAGAACTTGTTTTGATGACTTGTTGAATTGAGTAATTTGTGGTGACTTCCGTGCTTGGTATTTGATAGCTCAAATCATGTGATTATTTTTATTTTGTGCGTGAATTGGAATTTTTATGCCATTTATGCCAATTTATGTTGGCACGTACTGACTTCTGTGTTGGCCAAAGTGGGAATAAAACATGCAATAGTTTAGAAATTTGTTCCAATCTATTTGTTATTTAATCTCCTAATGATTTTTAGAATGTAGCAATAGAAAATAAAATAAGTTGTATTTTCCAGTATCTCTTTCACATCTGTATTGCTTTTGTGAACATCTTGGCTTTTTTTCATGGCATATGCCATGAAAGTCAATTTTTGATCTTGAATCAATTGAAAATCTGCCCTTGAAGATTTTAGTGTACTACTCATTCCTGGGAATCTGGCCTTAAGAACATGAGGCAACTCCTCTCACTGATGAGAGTTTGTCTGCAGGTATTGGAAAAGGTAATTAAAGGTGCGATGACCGTTAATTAAAGTCTGTTTAATGCTCTTGCCCGTGATTTTTTTAATTAATAGAGTAGCCTGAGGTAATTCAATCCAAGAGCTTAAAGGTAAGGACCTTGATGACAAAACACCACAACTGAAGAATTTGGGGTTTTTTTTCCTAGAAGTTAATAAACTTGTCAGGAATTCACTCTTGTGGGTAAATCCATCTGTCAGATGCAGAACGAAAAACAGGCGAGGGCAGTGCCGGGATTTTCTTTGGAGGAGTTCTATTCTAACCTGCCTAAGGTCTGCACCACCTCAATCTTCAGCTGGCAAGACAAAGCCCTTCATTTCTGGGTTCTAATTAATGCTCAGACTTTGTGCATTAAAAGCAGCCAGCAGGAGAGAGGAAATTGGGAGGGGGGATAGGACATGGCAGCCCAGAGCGAGTCACAGGAAGGAAGCTTGCTGCCACAGTAGTGTATATTTTTTTTCCCCCCAGTCTTTGGTGACTCCTGGAGCTCTCAGACACATTTCAGCCCCCTCTGGTGTCTTTCAGACCCCTCTGGTGTCTCTGTGTCAAGGCACACTTGTAAAAACACAACTTTTGCTGTCGTGGACGTTCTGGTGGGGCTGCGACTCCCGCTGACCAGAGAAAGGCAAACAGAACTGGACATCCTCTGTTTCCAGAGAGCTGTCCCAGGGCTCTGAGGGGCTGGGAAGAGCCCTGCTGGCCTGACAAACATCGTGGCCAGTGGAAACACTTTCAGCCAGGCTCCTAAGTGGTTAAAATAAAGCACATTCCTGCTGACTGCATGGGCTGGTGTCAAGCGAGAGCAGAGCTGCTCTATAGGCAGACACTACGTCACGGTGTTATCTTTGTTTAGCTTGTCTGTGCTTTATCATGTTGCCCAACAGTTTTAATAAAAAAAAAAAAGAGAAGGAGGAGGAGGAGAAAGAAAGGAAAAAAAAAAAAAAGACTAGTATAAATAGTTGTAAGTAGAAGTATCTGAAGGCAGCAGATCTGGAGTGCCTTCCACCAGCTGCTGGCTGAAACAAAGAGGAGCATTATGAGAGGCACAATAAATGTGTTTGCTATCTCTGCTCTCACTTGCAGGGCAGACACAAGCCGTCACAGTAATGAATTTTGAAGCCTGGGGTTTGGACTTGGGGAATTTATAAAACACAGTTGTTTTATCAGAGTGTTGTCTTGCCAGCTGTGTGATGGGAGTCTGGTTTCCATGGAGTGTGGTCAGCTGGGGGAGACAAATCTAGGCCCTAAAACAGCATTTGGGACCGTAGTCTCCTCTGTGGTTTCTCTCTCTCTGCTTTAAATTCACATTTGGTAAGGAGGCAAGTAGTGGGGAAGGAATTTTATTTAAATGAGGAGCAGTTTTAGACCTAATCAAATGCGCCAGCCCCATGAGAACTGATGGTGCTGTGCAAAACCAGGATAGGAATTTGCATTTTATCCATCTAAAGAGATTTTTACTCCTTTCCTTGATTTTCCCTGTTGTCTGGACTCTTCTTGGCACTGGTGTGGGCAGGAGGGACTGTACAAATTGAACTGTCCTGTAAGAGACTCTCACTGCTCCACCTGTTCAAAGTTTGGTTAATTTGATTAATTTTGGCCCAATGGTGCTGGTCAGGTCCTGGTATGTTTAGCTGAAGTCTTGGTGCTCCCTGCATAATCAGGAAGATGCATTATCAAATTGGATAGGCTTTAAAAATTAGAAGCCCTTCCTTTCTTTGCTAAATTTCTTTAAAATAGGTTTCTTCCAGCATACAATAGCATTTTGGCCAGATGTTATACTCAGTCTGAATGTTAACATATAAATGGCTGTTGTTACCATACATAGAAGTAATGAGGCTTTTAATTTCGAAATAAAGAAGTCCCATTTTGGTAATTTTGTGGTATCAGGTCCTGTGTGGGGAAAAAGTGCAAGTTTCTGATTTGCTGAATTGAATAATGTCTAGAGATTTTGGGGGTTTTGTGAACACCCAAGTTAGCTTTGCATGGGTATTTAAAGTGCCCCGGGCACTGTTGGGAGCTGCTCAGGAGTCAGGAGGAGTTCGGTGACCACATGGAATTGGTAATTGCTGTTGTGGAATTTTGTGTTGGAGTCCCCAGAAGTGATGGGAGACCCTGCAGGGTGAAGAGTGATCGTGCAGGGGTGGGAGGACACAACCTCCAGCCTCAGGTGCTGAGAGCTTTATCTTTTGACATTGCTCTTAAATTATTCCTTTTCAAAGACAGCAGTGAGGGAGATTCCTCACGGAGAGGAACTGGTGTGATGTGGTTAGCTTTGAAAGTTTAGAACATGAACACTCTGTAGGTGGGGGTTTCTACTGGCAAAATACAAAGGAAAAACGCTCGAATTTACTGATCTGAAAGCAATTTCCAAGAGATGTTGTGTTGATAAAAGCTTTCTTCGTGGCTCTGGGGTGGTTGTGGGGGCTCCTCAATGAATGTTTGGTTGGAACAGGAGAGCTCTGGGTGTCTGTCTCAGAGCATTTGCAGCAGGGCACAGTTTTTGCTATTTAGAGCTGAGATGGAAAGTTCCTATTTCGATTTGGTGCCAGAGTCTTTAATAGAAATCATGGCTTGTGGTGTATTATAGGTCAGCGTATATTTGCTAGTTTATATTATGCTGACTAAATTGGCAGAATGCTTATTTTTTCTGGTAAACATTCAGGAGGTTTTCTCCTTGCTCCTTTTTTTTTTTTTTTCCCCCAACAAAATGTTATTTGTTGTGTGTGGAATTAAAGGCAGCGTTTTATAAATCATCTGCCTCAGTGATGATGTGAAAATGTGTGGTGGCACACAAAGATTTCCATTGTCAGGTACCACAGGGCTCTAGATGGAGTTAACTTAGGCCTAATTTTAGGTCTGGAAATTATGGCTGTGTAGAAAACAAAATGCTTCTGGCAGTGTAGGAAAAATACAAATTTCAAACTCTAGCAAAAGCAGCTATTTCAGGGATATTACCAGAATAGGTGACCCTGGTGTAATTTAATTTAGCTCCTCTCCAAGCCCCTGATGGAGGCCCAAAAGCACTTTTTTAACATCTTTAAATCCTTATGAGGTCTGGCTATGACCGGAGGATGTGAAATCTGTAGGTGGTGGAGTGCAGCACTGTGCTGCAGGCTACAGGAGCAGTGGGACATTGAATTGAAATGGGAAAAGCTGTGCTCACGCTTTAACGCCTGCACAGCAACGATCTGTCCCGTGTGTGTGTGCACAGCCAACTGCAGCATTGCTGGAATTATTTATCCACAGCTCCCATATGCTGGGAATGCCTTTTTCTGGGAGCTGTTAGATTGTATAAAAGCTCATCATCTATTCGGTCTGCCACCAGTTGGAAATGAGCATTTCTGTGATTCCTCTGCTGAAGAATTGTGCTCTGCTGTTCGCAGGGCCAAACGTAGTTTTAAAGTATCGAGAAAGACATTTAAGGACATATTTAAAACTTGAATCAGCAAGTTCCAATTTCCCTCCTAATTTTTTGCATAGTTATATACCAGACGAGCTTGTTTTGGACAGCTTTTTGTAAAGGGAATCATCTGAGAATCTGCACGTTTATTCAGTTTTAGATCTGGAATATTTGGCATTAACGTGAACTGTAGCCCTGGAATTTATAACCGCGACCGTAAGAAGAGGAACAAAGCTTTTATTTCCCTGTGAATAGTCATGGTTTGCAGAGTGAGGTAATCACAGCCCGGCGCTGGGATTGCAGCCTGCAAGGGAAGGAATCTGAGTGAAAAAGCTGCTGCAAAGATGGGTTAGTTCAGCCTTTGGGATCATCCAGGGTGAGGTGGCCCTCTCCTGCTGCCTTATCTCCCTGCTTGTTCCAGCATAAAGCGTGGTTTGGGATGCCTTGTCCATGCACTTTGGGAGGTGTTACTGGGCGATTTCGGGGGATGTTACTGGGCGATTTCGGGGGGTTTTACTGCGTGCTCCCACGGGGGGTGGTTGTCGCTGTTGTCCCCGTGGTGGTGACCCCGTGTCGTGTCTCCCCGGGCAGGTGAAGCGGCGCTGAGAGGGGAGCCCCGAATGCAGCCCCTGCAATCCCCCGCGCTCAGCAACCACCGCACGGGCCCGCCGCCCATCAGCCCCAGCAAGAGGAAACTCAGCATGGACCAAGGCGACGAGGAGCTGGACTGTGAAAACGAGCACGTCTCCAAAATGAGCCGCATGTTCAACCCTCATCTGTAAGTGCCTCGCGTCTGTCCCGCACGGAGCTGAGCTAAAATCCTGTCCTGGCTCAAACTTTGCGCTGGTTTTTTTTTCCCTTTTGTTCCAGCTTGTGTGGGAGACCTGCACAAGAGCCGCCGCGATTAGATGGGTTTTCATGTTTTCTTTTGTTTTCGTACAGCGTGAAGTAACAGGAATTAGCTCAGCTCAACTATTTATAGCAAGCCATAGGTATTCTCCTTGCGAGTTCTGCAGTATTGTTCCCTGGTTCTTTGTAGCCAGCTCCTTTCACTTCCCCCCATTCTGAGGCTCTGGCTGGGGGTGGGGAGGCAGCCGCAGGAGGAGGAGGAGGAGGAACACAAGTGCTTTGCATTTTTTCGAGGCCAGGAGCTGCGAGCCAGCTGCTTCCTGGGCTGCCTTGACAACTGGGCAAGCGGCAGTTGTTGCTAAACATTCCTGCTCTGACAGTCAGGTGTGGAATGCGCCGGCCAGGTAAAGGCGTTGGGCAATCAGCGGATGCCATTGCTGGGAATGCGAGCCTGGCTGGCACTGCTGGAGAATTCCTGTCATTCCTGCCTGGAGGAAGCGATGGATGGAGCTCCTGTGGCTGCTGCCTCAGCTCCTGCAGCCCCGGCATTCCGCGCATTCCACAGTCATGGGATGTGGACGGAGGGATTTATCCTCCCATAAATCACCGCAGCCTTACTCACAGGCTGGGCCCGCAGTCTGCAGCCTTGGAATTTGTTACAAATCGGGAATCCAGCGCTGAAGTAATGCAAAACAATAAAAGCTCGCTTCTCATTTACAACATACCTCCTCCTCCTCTCCCCGAAAAAATTAACTGTTTATAGCCTTTCTCTGGGGCCAAGAGGGCTTGGAAAGTACCCTTGGAAAGAACCATGTGCTACATTTCTGGACGTGTGACACAACTTAAGGAGATTTATGGCATTTTTGAAATGTTATGTAACTTTATGGGGGAAAAGTGTGATTTTTTTTTTAAGGCTCATTTTCTACTGATGAAATAAAACACAGCTGGCAGTTACATACATTATAACACTTTATATAGCGGAGGCCATAAAAATAATGAAGTCTGAACCAACAGACTCATGTGCAACCAGGGTTCAAAACTAAATGATGCAGGCAGTTATTTCATGTGATCCCATACCTATATGTCAGAGCTGTCTAATATTTTCCAGTGTGGTACATTTTTATGGTTTTTCTCAATAGATTCTTTCTGTGATTTCGTATATGAAACATGCATCTTTTCTTGTAATGCAAAGCACTGGTTTTCTGCCCAGGGTTCATGTGACTTAATCTGTTTCAATTGAATCATCTGCTGCAGATGAATTATAATCTAAAATAGCATCCATGAGGCCATTTCTTTTTCTGCTTTACTTTGTAAGTTTGATCTGGCCATACAAAAATACGCTTTCAGCAGAATATTACAAGAACTCAAACATTTGTGATTCATCTGAAATAGCTGGATTTCTGCGTATTTCAGATCTATCAGAAAAGTTCACATTCTCTGAATTTTCTTCTCCTTTCCCTGCCACTGCCTCCAATGAAGTTATTTTTTTGACTGTTTTTCATATTTTCCATATTTTTTCGGATTCTGATGTTCTGATTTAACAGTAGTATTGGATTACTTAAAACCTGTGGATCTGTGCTAAGAATTTTGATCGGGAAATGGGAAATGTGTTGTGGAGCTTGGCTTGTTCACAGTGAAGAAAACAAAGTAGACTTGGGGAAGGAATTACTTCACGGAGCCCGATGGCAGATAATTGTAGTGATTTGGAGGTTCTAGAAGTGTAAGGTTGACACGGTTCAGTTTAGAAATCCAAACGTGTAAGAGCTGTGGAATGTGGTGTGGATGTCAGGTGGTACAGTGTCTGTGGTGACAGCAAAGACATTTCTGTGACTGGGTCTGTCAAGATAAGTTTGAGGCTGTGTATTTTGAACTTTTCAGGGCCAAGTGCCCTGAAAGCACAGAATGAAAATGTTCCTGATACAAAACCGGGGCACAGCTGACAGAAGTCTTTATAATCTCCAGCGGCAGCTCTTGTTCAGGCATTTGAGTCTTTGTCATGGTGCTGGTGGAACTGGGAAGCAGTTGTGTGTTCATTCTCTTAACACCAGCATCTTGTGGCTGGAAGTGTAATTAAATAGGCCAAGAATTGTGTGTTTGGTTCATTATAAACGGTGGAACCTTTTCGTTTGCAATTTGATCTGAACTCTGAGGTAGCAGCACCCCGCTGTGCTTCAGTGGGAATGAATCCATTGAAAGGCTTTGGAGTGTTATTAGAAATCCAGTTACGTCAGCCCTTTGTTTGGAAATGGAGTGCTTTGAGACATTCCCTGCTCAGGTGTAATTCCCTGAAGGATCATTTGTGAGCCGTACTTGGGTATGTTTACTTTTATTGTGGAAAAACACAACTATTGGAGTAGAGTCTCTGGAGCAGAGTGAGTCAAATGCCCTGGCAAGCTTAGCAGGATCCTTAAATGAGTAAGGGAGTTAAAGTGCAAAGAACAATTTATCAAAGGTGCTTTTTCAAAGGAAAGAATTCTCAGCATTAGGATAATAAAATATACTTGAGAGCTTGAGGGTTAATTTAAGAAAAACCAGCATGTGACACTGCCTCCCTTTCATATGTAGTTTCTGTGTTTTTGTGGTGATAGAAGTCATGAACACCCATAAACTCCTCGGCTGGGAAGAAAAAGTACTTCCAAATTAAAATACAGTGACAGGGAATATGGAATTCCCTTATTTGAATTTCACACTTATCTTGTGTGTCTCTCAGGTGTTTTACTTGAAATGCACTCACTGAATTTAAATCTTGCTGAAGTAAAAGGTGCCTTTGGCTTCGTGCTGCTCTGTGGAGGAGAAGGGAGCTTGTTTGGAGCCTCGGCTTGAAACCTGGCTTTGTTTTCCTGTGAATTCACTACAGCCACAGTGGTTTACAGCCAGCAGAGTGAGTGGGAACTGGGATTACATGAGAATTCTGTGCGGGGCAGGGGCGGGCGGCTCCGTCCGGACCCCTCCGGGGAGCGCTTGGGACAGCGGGGCAGCGCTGCTGTCCGAGCTCCTTCCTTCCCGAGCTCCTTCCTTCCCGAGCTCCTTCCTTCCCTGGCTCCTTCCTTCCCGAGCTCCTTCTTTCCCTGGC
>VZSR01000223.1:1858752-1893583 GCA_013398615.1 Brachypodius melanocephalos
CTCTCTCCCTCCCTCCCCGTTCCGCAGCCCCGGCACACAAAGGCCGCCTTGTCCCGGCCGCCCCGCCGCCCTAAGAGTCCCCAGCCCGGCCAGCGGGCACAGCGCTGCCCCTTCCAAACAAACGGCCTTTGGAATTCAGCCGGGGACCATTATTTTTGTTCCCTTGTGCGGTGTACGTCAGCCTGGAAGCTTAGGGGTTGGGGTTTGGGGCTATCGGGGTTGAGGATGGAGAATTCCTCCCTCGTTCCCGTTTGGTTTGGTGGCATTAGGATTGCGATGGCAATTAATTTCTGTATAAAAACCTTCCTACGGCTAAACGTTGGCAGCTGTGAAGTCGAGGGAATAATTGTCTCTTGGCTAGTGTGATAAATAATTTGGCTTTTTTCTTGTGATAAAAAGTCTGCATGTGAATAAGTTACTTTAATGTGTATCCATGTAAAATGATTTGTAGTTTCAAACTCTTCAAATTCTGGGCTGTCTTCAGTTTTGTTACACTGAAGAATGTTGTCAATCCCACCCAAAACACTCCTGAAGCTGCCTTACACCACAGGGTTTTTACCATGAATATCCAATGGCATTTGTTCACTTTAATGACACTCGGATAGAAATTAGTGGAGCATCCTTTAAAAAGAAGTGTGCTAAAAGTTACCTGTATTTGAAGGCTGTGGAATAATTCAGGTTAGAACAGACCATTTCATTCAACCTCCTGCTCAGAGCAGGCTCAGCTGCATCTTCAACAGGTTTAGAGTTGCTCAAAAGGAGAAATTTTGAGTAAGATTTGAAATATTGAATAAATAAAGTTCTTCATTAGAGGGGGATTCTTGTCACCTTCCTCCTTAGCTTGGCTGAGAACACAGGGTGGAAATGTTCTGCAGAAAATCAGCTCCCTGTTGTGGAGGAACGTGGCTCCAGCAGGGCTTGAAAAGATGCAGAGCTGGCTCTCAGAGGTAGCCTGGCAGTTGTCACAGAAGCTCTGTGCTGCTCTTTGAGTTCCAAGCTTCATGTGGTAGAGAGAAATATGTTTGCACTGTCATTTTATTGTGAAAAATTGGAGCTGGGGAAAAAACAAAAAACCCCAGCACAAAGTTGAGAACACCCAAAGTGTCTCTCATCTGCTGAGTGAAGCGTCTTCACCCAGTCCTTGGCACAGCTGTGCCCTTGAAGGATTTTGGGGTTCACCTGGGGCTCTCAAAGCAGTGCTGGTGGAGCTGAACTCCTCAGTGGAACTGGGGCAGTGTGCCTCTTGTTGATTAAGTGAACAAAGGATCACAGAGCATGTTTCAAACTGCTTTTCCTAATTTCTTTTTTTTTCCCTTTCCTTGTCTGCATTGCTTGAATGATGGGAGTGAAAGATAAGAAAATCAGACATCATATTTCTTAGTGGAGATCACACACTGCACAAAATTAATTTGTTTTCAAGAAATACATGTTAAATTGAACCTTCAGAGACAGACTTGAAAGAGCCACCATATCTGAGTTAATATTTAACACAGAGTTCTGCAGTTCTTAGCCAAGGGGGAATTTCAGAAAGCACTCCAGTCCCTTTCAGTTGAAGCACATGTGAAAAGTTTGTTAGGAACAGTTTCAGGGCTAAAAGCAATTTGATTGATAGCTTATCAGTACTTCACAAAAAGACCTATCTGTCAAAATTGGGGTAGATGTTGAGGTACTTGAAAAACCAGGCAATGTTAGCTCAGGTGTCTCCTCCACTTGCAAACAGAAGGGGTTTGTTAGCCAGTTGCAGATTTCTGCTTTGATATGTTTTCCACTTTCATTTTCCATCTTTTGTGGAGGAGCAGGACCCTTCCATGGTGTGGCAAGGCTCCCGCTGCCTCTTGAGGGGAAAATTTGTGTTAGTGTTGCACAGAGGGGTTTGGTCACCCACTTAGGGAAGGTCCTGTGTGCTCAGAGATGGAATGGGAACCACAGAATCACAGAATATTCTGAATATTCATGGGAAGGACCCACAAGGATCATCGAGCCCAACTCTTAAGTGAATGGGGAATCCCTCAAGCCCTGGTGTTGGATTTTTACCCCAGGGTAATTCACATTGTGTGAATCAGCCTATATCTACATGGGCTGAAATTCAGCACCAATCCAAAAGCCTGAGATCTTAGAAAGAAGCAAGAAAAGAACCAGTAACCTTTGCAAACATACTCTGGATGTATATCCAATCCCATGGAAACAAAGGTTTAATCTCCCTTCTTTCTCTTTAACCATTTTCCCAGATGTTTCCTGCAGTTTGACAGATGTGTCTTTTACTAGAAAGCTGTGCTCTTGAGAATGGCAATGTTATGGACACGGTTGCTATAGACAATGAGTGTGTGAGGGTAAGGTTTGGAATAAAACCTTACATTAATTTCTGCTTGAATCAGTAGTTTTGTTCCCCGGTTTTGATGCTGTGGGATGGCAGGCACAGCCTGGCAGGTTTAACTCCTTCCTCCAGCATTGCCAGGTGCTGGCAGACTGCTGGAATTCCCAAACAGGGATCTGGGGGAGGAAGCCGAGAGATCCAGGGAATCCTTGAGCTACAGGGCTGGGGGTTGTGGGATGCCTTGAGGCTGGGCTGTGCAGGGCTGGGTTGGTTTAAGGTTTATCCTCAGAGAAAGAGGGGAATGAAAGGGCTTTGCTGCCATTGGGGTCTGGAGGGTTTGATCCCAGTGGTGTAGTCGCTTTCCCAGTGGGAATTCTGCAGAGATGGATCCTGGTCTGGATGAATCCCCAAGTGGATTGGTCCCACTGTGGATGGACCTTGTGTGGGTGGGTTGCAGAACCACAGAATATTCCCAGTTGAAAAGGATCCATAAGGATCAGCAAGTCCAGCTCTTGAACGGCCCATTCAGGGATTGAACCCACAATTATGGTGGTGTTGGGTGTGGATGGATCCCGTGGAGATGGATCCCGTGGAGATGGATCCCGTGGGGATGGATCCCATCTGGATGGGTCCCACTGAGCCATGTGGACATGAGTGACACCACTGCCGTGGCTGATGTTCTCCTGCCCAAATGATGCTTCATACACCTTCGTCATGTTTTTGATCAGTAACTGGCATAATTCACAAACCAATACCTTCAAAAGGCAGTCAGCAAAATGCCCAAACATTTTTGCTTGTGATTTGCTTTTCTAATTAAGTCTTGCCTGAACCAGAAGCTGCTGTGAGAGGAGACTGTTGACTGTAAAGTGTGGGGTGCCTGAGCTGCAGAAATGCCCTCCAAACACTGCTGCTGCTGCTGCTGGGGTCCATTTGGTTACCAGCTTTTCAAGGAAATATTTTACTATATTGGTCTGAATAGTTGTGCAATATACAATGAAGCTATTACTATTTTTATAGTGCTTCTAGAGTTTTCGGTAATTCAGATTTTATTAGCAATTGCAAACAGTTTCAATAAACTTTTAATGAAATGTTTATTCCTTCTTTAAAACAGCCTGTGAAAAAAGTCTCAATTCTTAAAACCAGTTGTTTAAACACTGCTCTTGGTCTAAAGGCCTAAAGAGCCTGGGGTTCTTTTGAGAATTTTGGAAATGTCTGTAAGTGAATTACTGTAGTTTGTCAGCTTTTCCTGCTTCGCCTCAGCTAATGTTACAGTGTGTATCTGATAGATGGAGACCATAATTTGTAAGTTGTAAGGATCCCAGGCCCTTTTCCCTGTTTCTCATTAGACCCAGTGAAGCTGGAAGGGAAGGCTGTGTATCCCATTTTCTCCTGATGATTTGGCACAGTTAATTCCAGCCCTGTGACCTTGTTTTCAGAGGCTGGTTTGTGTTGTTAAAGCTCTTACCAAATAAACTGGTTGATATCTTTAACTTCCCCTATTATCTATTTGAAGAAAATTATTATTCTGCTCCTCTGCAGCAAAATTCAACCTGATGCTGAAGTCTTTTAGGTGGTGGAACTACAGACTTGTGAGAATTTGGTGGTCATGGATTGATTTAAGGTGGTACCAACTTTTACAAAACGGTTCCATGACAGGCATTGTGTGATGATCAAAAGTACTTTTTCCAAATACAAAATGTAAAAAAAAAATATTGTAAAGAACTACCCAGTGAATCCTCCACGAGGATGTAACTGGCATTTTTTATTTTGTTTAACCCTCCTGCCTGGTTTCACTGCTGAGTTTGAACAGCAGCAGGTTTTCCCAGAGCCTGCAGGGCAGCCTGGAGTGCCCTGGCAGTGCTGAGTGCCCCTGGCTGATGCTGGTGCCCTGGGACACGACCCACTGCAGCATTTGATGTGCAGCCTTTCCCCTACACTGGCCCAGGGCGTTCTCTGGGCGATCATAAATAGTTTTTACGGTATTTTCCAGTGACTGGGTACAAAAGGCTCGTCGTGTGTGCCAAGTTTGACTTCAAAAGGAATTAGAAAAGCTGCACATGACCCCTCTGATGGATGGGTAAAGTGCAGGGGGAGATGTGTGCCAGAGGTGTTTGGGTGGGCACTGCAGTGGGTACAAATGGATCCCTGCACAGACTCTGTCCCTCTGACCCCTCTGGTTTTCCTTCCTGCTTGTTCAAAATTTGGAGCGTCTCTTTCACCTCATGTTTTTATCATTTGCTCCCCTGGATGTTCTCCCCTCCAAGCATCCAAAAGTGCCTTAAGCACTTGAAGCAGCTCAGAGTTCTGCAAGGATAGTCTTAGTTTCCCCTCCAGCAGTGATTTGCTGTTCTAGCCCCCATCCTGTTCATCCCAGTGCCTCCAGTATCCTGCTTTGCTCCACTCCCTCTGCTTCACCAGCTTTGTTTCACTGCCCCAAAATACCCAGACACTGTGGTGGCTTCTGCAGAGTTCACTTCTGAGCCTGAAAGGAAACCTGAGTTCTGGGCTGGACTGGCAGCTGCAGGATGGAGTTTCTGGCACGTTTTGATGTGTGTGAGTTCTGCAGTTTTGCAGAAAGTGCCATCCAAACAAACGCTCTCCAAAGTGCAGCAGCAGCATCTCCCAAGGACAGACCACATCCTCTGCAGGGCCTTTCTCAGCTTCCCAAACACTCACATCTTCTGTCTTCTGTCATTTGCTCTTCCCAGCTGGCACAAATAATTCTTCCAGGCAGTATTTTTCTAGTGTGTGGTGCAGGATTTTCCAGAGGCAACTGGAGCTACTGTTGTTCTTTGAAGAGAGAGCTGTGGAGAGGTGGCTGAATCAGGAAAATCCCAAAGACTTGTCCTGTCTCCTTCCCCAGAACTGCTCTGCTCCTGAGCAGGAGCTGGGGCAAGGAAGCCAGAGATGCCATGGTGCAGGTTAGAGGATCAAAAAGTTTCTCCTTTTGGATTAATTGAGCAAAAAACTTCTTGTCCTCAATCCTTGAAAAGCAAGTTGGATCTGATGGGAGGTCAGCTGCTGGTTCCCACCTAGTAAGAGTTAAACAAAACTTTGAGGATGTGAAAAAGGGTTATGTTTATTCTCCAGAAGTCACTGTGCATTTTAGGAAACCTTTTGTGGTTGCTGCAATATTCATGTATACCTAGACACTTGCTGTTGTGATAACACTGAAATCTCTTGTTCTAGCTCCACTTTTTGAGCCATTCATGATTTTTAAAATTTTCTTTGCAGGCTAAATTATGTTAAAGCTACCTCAGCAGAATGAATGACATCGGTTACCATTTCAGAAATTTCCTGGGTATTTATTATAAGTGAAATATTTGTTGTTTGTGTCTGAGGAATGGCCTCACATAAAGGCTCTTCAAAAAATGATGGAAATTTAGCATGAGATATCAAGTGTACCAGGCAAAAGAGAACCTAAACATAGGAGTTGGAGTAGGTTTGCAGTTGGAATACGTTTGGAGCTGAGCAAGGCAGCAGCAGTGCAGAACAGTTAGATTAGTGAATATTTTTCTTCTTTTTTTAAAAAAAAATTGTAACCTGCAGTCTGTAGCTATTGCAGTGAGGGAATTTTGTCATTGTTTCTGCATTGTATTTGTACACATGTTCCAGTAGTGACAGAACTTTTAATTTAATAAATCCCTTACAAAGCAGCCAATGCTGCCTTCTAAAACTGTCCTGTGAGTGTTGGAGCAAAAGATGGCCAGACATTAAAAAAGAATCCTGTGAGAAAAAACGAGCAGGATCTGAGATCGTGTTAATTGATTTTACTGTACATTAGATTTAGATTTCAGTTTTGTGGGTTTGGCTTTGGGCTGAGGTCTTACATCATGCAGTTCTCTTGCATTCTCTCATACTGGTGAATAGGAAGGCTTCAGGAAGGGAAATTCATCAGTATCTGAATATTTGTGCTTGGTTCAGGCTGTAATGGGACACTCCTTTGTGCATTTCACAGCTTGTTACTGCTTTCTTTCTTCTGCTGTGAAATCTGTTCTCCTGGTTGATTCCATTTGCACTTAACTGTCTGCTCTAAGGTTTATCTCTGAAAAATCCTGTTTTGCTGAGGATAAATACAGAAAGTCTGACTTGTGTTTGTTTATATGTGAGATTATCCCATTTCTTTTTAGTGTTTGTTCAATGGTTTAGACTTAAATGTCTTTCCTTTGAGGGAGGGTGTTCGTTATGTTTCTCAGGAAAGCATACCTGGTTCTGTGGCAGGAGTGATTCCTGCAAAAAAACCCAAGGATCTCTGCAAGTTTTGGGATGGAGTGCTGAGCCAGAACAGGAAAAGGCTGCTCAGAGGAACTGGGAAGCACAAAGCTGATAAAGTGGGATGGAATGGTGTTATTTATTTAGGTGACAGTCATTCGAGAAGGCATTGGGCTGCTTGGAGTATTTTTTCATGTTCTGAATACTTCATATAAATGGCTGACAGAGCAAATTATATTATTATCTGCTTTCAGGTTTTGTTGGGATTTTTGTTTGGGTTTTTTTTTTTAGTGAATTTGTCTTGCTTAAAAATTCTGAATAAGGAACTCTAAGGATTTTTCCCTCTGGATGTATACCACTTTAAATTCCAGTTTTCCCACCTCACAGTAACAGAATTAATGTGTGCAAGTAGAGCCTTTTGTAGGAAATGATGCTCATGGTGTGGAGCAGATATTCTGTATCAGTGGGTTAGAAAACCTTGAACAGAATCAGCTGTCAGACTTAGTGAATAAAGGCAATATAAGATGTTTGGAAAACAGCTCCAAAGATGCTGAAAACGTTCATATCATATCCGAATTAGGTTGCAGAAATGAAGTTTGCTCTCAAGCACTGCATTGCGTGGGTGTGTAGAGAAGGGGATGGTTGTTCTTTGTGCGAGTGAAACTCCAGCTCCTCTCTGGAGCTTCCATTTCAAGGCAGCGCTGCTCGGGTTCTGTGATTCCTTGCCTTGGAGGTGCAGCAATGCTTTTGGCAGCATTCCTGCAGGCTCTGCAGCCTGGGAGTGAGTGCAGGCAGCGCTGGCCCCTTCCTGGGCCTCTTTTTTCCCTTTTCCTGCGGCAGCTGGCAGAGGCCGCCTGTTGCAGTGGGCCGGGTGTGAATTCCCCCCTGGCGGTGCCAGCCAGCAGAACAGCCTCGGGTGAAGCTTCTGCGGCACCAAAGCCCGGGGAAAAAAGGGATTTATTCACCTTGGAGCTGCTGGGACACTGCCATGGGGGTGGCTTTGGTGACAGCCACCCCAGCGTGTGATGCTTGGTGAGTGCTCTGGTTCGCTGGAAAGCCACGGCTGGGTTTTAAGGATTGCAGAAATTCACTGGGAGGTTGGGATGGTGTCTGATTTTGCTAAAATAAAGCTGGAAGTGGCCAGGATAGCTGTGTTAGCGGGGAATGGGGGTGGTGGGCACGGATCGCTGTGCCTGGCTCTGCTCTGGGCTCACCCATGGGAATTGCTGCATTTTAGGCACTGCAATTGCACTGGCATCTCCCCCACTGCCCGTGGGCTCTGGGCTGGTAAAATATGCTGATTTTTAAGACAAACTCGAGTCCAGGCATGGCAGAGCTGTTTGGACAGCTGGGTTGGTTTGTAGTATATATTTTCAAGTTCTTTTTCAAGCTTGATCAGAAATCCTTCTTTGTGATTTTGGGCTCCTACATTTGACTTGAGGGATGAACTTGTCCAGGGTGAGTGGAATGTCTGAGCTGGTGGATTTCCGTGAAATACAATTATCTTTGCACACTTCTCTTCTGATTGCCCCTTAACAACAAAACAAGAATCATTGTCATCATAATAACAAGAAATTTTCCATAGAAAATTATTTGTAAGCGATGCTCTAAACTAAATTACTTAATAATGTGAAATTGATGAGTGCCCCATAAATAATCTTACAATTGTCTGACAGATCTGTAGGATTTGCTATTTATGTGTGAACTGGAGGGATTCACAAATGCTGCTGTATTTTCACGAGGGCAGAGCTTTCGTGGTGCTGGAACATTTTCAAAAGAAAAAAATACCTGATGTGGAAGTAGAAATTTCAGGTGTTTTTCATTTTTTTCCAGAGATTGTATGAGTTGAAGGTGGATGAATTGAGGAGAGGATTTTTAGGGAGTGGATTAGAACCAGTTCCCTGCCTGGAAGAGGAGTTGTTCTAATTTAGGAAGAGGGAATTATTTGCCCACAGAAAGGCCTGGGGTGTGGTCTGCTGAGATAATTCAATAATTTTAGGTGTCTTTAGGGAAGGTCTGCCTGCTGGGTTTGTTCCTGGAGACAAGTTGATCCCACTGCCCAGTTTTTTTGTCCCTTCTTCCAAAAGTCTTCAGGGTAAATTTTTGATGGGTTTTTCTATGTTACGGTTTTTGTTAGGATTGGGTTTTTGTTTGGGTTTTTCTTGTTGTTGCTGTTGTTGGTTATGTGGGTTTTTTTGGCAGAAAAAACTGCCAGTTCAACAATATTTAGGGCTGTGACTCTTCCTTTAAAGTGAGGATGAGTGAAATAAGTGCTGTTGTGTAAAATGGAAAATTTATTTTGCTTGGGAATTTCAGTAAGTTTGTTCATCCGTGGTCACTTGACAGCCCCACCTCCCCAGTAAATGCAACACTAAGTTGTTGAAAAAGGAATTCTAAGACAAAAACCCCCAAACAACTGGTTGTAGGTACATGTTTTATTTCATAAGCTATTTTGGAGTAGTAAACAAATGTTTTTTGCTTTGAAGATCAGTTTGTGCTTACTAAAACAAAACAGAATAATTCTGATTACAGATTCTGTTTTTCTTTGAGGCAGTGAAGAGTAGGAATCTCCTGGAGCTCTTGGTGGTTTTGCAGCTTCCAAATTATAATTTTAATTGTAGTAGCCCAGCTAATATTTAGTTGAAAAGCGAGAATTTGGCTTGCAGCCAGCAGAGGTTCTGTACTGCAGCACCAGGAAGAGCCATTTGCTGAACAGTGATTTGAGCCGTGGTTTTTGGTGTTGCTGTTTCCCAGGATATCCCAGGCTTTGTCCAGGCTGTGTGTGAGCTTCCTGCCTGCTTGCTCGGGGCTGGGCTGGGATCATTTCCATCCTGTAATCCAAGAGGAGCTACTGTATGTTAAATAGAGCCCCTTGTGCTGCCATTCACTCACATTTGCATCAGTCATTAGCTCAGAGCGCTGCAATTCCAAACTTTCCTGCGGCTGAATTCTCCTGGAATTGAGCTGGGCCACTTATTCCTGGGGAATTGTGAGCTGCTGGTCAAATCCAGCCTGGCAAATGGGCTGAGGGAACACACAGGACCAGCTGTGAAACCTCCAGGCTTGAATTTTATGGTGGATTCTCCTAATCTGCAGCTGCTAATTTGTAATTAGTGCAAAGGGCCAAGGGGATGCAAAGGGTTACGGATTGTATTGTTGTGCTCTTGGCTCTTCCCTCGCCAGGCTGCCAGGGGAATTTGGCACAGAGTCCCTGTGTCCTGATTCCCAAGTCACTGGTTGCCTGGCATCGTGTTAACCCAACTTCTACCATGAAAAATGAGCTGAGATTTGATTCAGCAGCAATAATTTCTCTCCAGCCAAGTGGCTCTTGAGCAAGCTGAGGAATGGCACTGAGGGATTGGGAGCAGTTCAGCCAAGGTGCTGCTCCTGGATGCGGCAGGGACCTGGATCCTCATCTCCAGAGAGGAGGGGACTTTTAGCTCTTACCTGGCACAAAGATGACAAAGATACAGGTTTTATTTGCGGAAAGCATTATAGGAATAAAATGTTGATAGAGAGATAAACTTGGGAGTGGCATGAAGATAGTGAGAGGGGAGCAATGGCTTTGTCTCTCCGCTAATTTAAGGGCTAGAGCAATCCAAGCCATTGGATTTTAGTTTGAAAAGAAACCAAAAGAGAAATGTTTGTAGTTCAAAGCCTGCAATCCATGACCACGGGATGTTGAGCTAAAGGATTTAGGGCTGGGCAGGATCACCATGGGATATCCCCACACCCTCTGTGGGTGTTTTAGGGACTCCTTATTTCACTCTATGGGCAGGACTTTTTTTCCTTCAGCCTTGCTTGTGGAGAGACTTCCTCAGATACTGAAAGAAGCAGTAGCTTTTTGGGCTTGTAGCTTACTTCAGCACTGAATATCGATTCCTTTTCCGCCTCTGCCTTCCGTCAGAGCGATTTTAAAGATTGTTCTTTCATATTAATTTACCATGATAGGCTTTAAAAAACAGGAGAGAAACCACCTTGAATTTCACACAGTTATAGACAGGATACAGAGGGCGTGTCACTGGTACTCAAGAATGGTCCAAAGACAAGTTGTTGTTTTTATTTTCTGTCGAGCCAGTGGTCTCCTCTGGTCCTTTTGCAGCTGGAATTTGCTGTTCCCCACTGCAGGGTGGGAGCTCTTCCAGCACTGCAGGCTGCTGGGGATGCCCACGTTCACTGGTGATCAGGGAAGTGCTTTTCCCTTCAGTCACTGGTTTGCTTTTAATGACAGTCCTGTTGCAGTGTGGAAATTAAAATCCCTCATCCATAGATACAAACCCAGCTTTCTTTTCATTGCAGTGAACCATGGGCTCATAATATGAGCACATCTAGAGGGATTTACTGTTCAGGAGTAGCTGGAAATTATTGTTTTGAAAGAGCAGTTCTTAATAAATGATTCTGAGATAAATGCAGTGTAGTTTAGTTTTCCTTCATTTCCTCTGAAAATTTTGCTTCCTGTCTTGACTCCCTGCATTTTTGCTGATATCAGCCACATCTTTTCAGTAAAGAACTTTCCTTGGGCTTCAGTAACACTTAGAGAATACTGCAGTGTTAGATGGAGTGGGATTAATAGTATGGTATGATGTTAAAAAAAGTTGTTTCTTCTGCATCTGGATGAGTGTCTGAAGAAATTCTAGGCTGAAGAGAAATGTCGGTTGGCAAAGATGGCAGGTGGGGGGGAGTTGGCTTCTCTTGGGATATCCCACTGGGGGATTCCACCTCACAAAATCTCAGGACAGCTTGGAAGCACACTAATCCCTTCTCCCTGTTTCCCTCTCTGCCAGAACCAAGACCGCCAACGGAGATTACCGGAAGGAGCACCGGGAGCGGAGCCGCAGCCCCATCGATCGGGCGGCTGCCCCCACCATGAGCCTCCACGCCAACCACATGTACGCCTCCATCCCCAGCCTGAGCATGGAGCAGCCCCTAGCACTGACCAAAAACAGCGTGGATGCAGCCAGGACTGTCGGCATCTCCCCCAGCCTGAGCAGCGTGGAGCGGCAGCAGGTACGGGATCCACCCGCCCGGGGCACGGGGAGGGCTCCGGCTGCACCACAACCTGCAGGAGCTGCAGGGGGAGGACAGGCTGCTCCTGGGGCAGAATGGGCTTTGGGATGGGCTCTGAATGGCACAGCTGGCTGTGACACTCACTGGGACATTGCCAGGCTTGGGAGTGCATGGGTTGTGTATGGGAATGTATGTGATGAATGTGGGAATGCATGTATTGTATATGGGAACGCATGGGTTGTGTTTGGGAATGCATGAGGTTTTATTTGAGAATGTTCTGTATGGGAATGCATGGGTTGTGTTTGGGAATGCCTGAGTTTTTATTTGGGAATGCGTGAGTTTTTATTCGGGAATGTGTGAGGTTTTTATTTGGGAATATACGTGTTTTACCTGGGAATTCAGAGTGTGGTTCAGGCAGGCTCCAGCACCTGCCAGGCGATGGCTGGGGGCATCCCCTGTGCCCCTCCTGGTGCTCTCTGTGTGCTCCTCTCCCCTCTGTCCCAGCTCTCTCTACCCTCCAGAAGGGGTACAACACATAAAATTTGACACTGACTGCTCTTAGTTGTTTTAGCCAGCCAAAAGCATTGGCTGCATTGCTCAGAGCAGTGTTGTATCACTCATTCCCTTTTCCTACAGCCAAGTCCTTATTTTTGATTATTTTATCTCAATTTCCATGTGCTGGAGTGGTTGTTAAGGGTTTTTTTGTTGGTCATTCTTTGGTTTGCCATCTTGAACATGGCATTTGTTTTGCTGCAGAAGTGCGAAAGCTGAGCCATTTCTGTAGGCAAGAACATTTTTCTTATGTGTCAGACTCACTTCTTTATCCCTCCTAGAAGTGGAGAGACAAAGCAAGAGAATTGAGCTGTGATGAGAAATTAAACTCCCCATGTTCCCAAGCTCTTCTTTCCCTGGATCCATCCCTCTCTTCTGGGACATTTTGAATCAGATTACACTAATTTTTCTTGGGAAAATAGAATCTTGAGGCTTCAAGGGTAGAAATCATACAAAACAAAAAGTGTACGGAAAAAAGGAAATCCTAGTTTGATGATTCCTTAGGGTTGGTCGTTTTTTTAACCTTAACACGTTGAATGAGATTTCATCTTACTCTGTTTCTAATAAAACAGGTGGGAGAAAAATCCCTTATTTGCAGCAGGAGAGGGTTATTCAGCTGTTGTAGTTAGTGATTGGCACTACATTCTCAGTTTATCTCAATATTTTTACACAAGTGTCTATATTCTCTACACACACAACCATACCAGAGGATTCTGCAAGGTGCCTTATTGAGTTCTCAAAGGTGTTGGCATATGAATTTCTGAGATATTCTTACCTGTCTCTCTGCTTCCCACCTCCTGCATGTCCAAAATACTCTTCTGAAGAGAATTAAATACAAGCCTTTCTCAAAAACCACTTCAGAGAGGCACAAAATCCTGGCCCATATGGAAAATAACTACTCCCACATGTGAGCTGCTTACAGAAAAATCAAACAATTCTTCTGTTTTTCTTTATTTACTTTTTTTTTTACTTTGCTGCCAATGCAGTAAGATGTAAATAACCTCATTGCTGTTTTGTCCTGGCAAAAATTGTGTTAGACTTCCCTGGAAAGCTCTTCACATTGTTCACAGAAATAACAAGAACCTCTATGGAAATGCAGTGTGGATTGCTATTTTTAATCAAAGGACCAGCTGAATATTGGGGGGGTTAATACGAATTTGATAGTTTATGGGTTTAATTGCTGGGGCTGTGGTGTTGCAACAATCAGTGTAAAGTCACTTTTAAAATCTGCTTTCACACTGCCCTTTTTCTGTTCACTGAAATAACAAAAACCCCTGTGGAAATGCAGTGTGGATTTTTATTTTTAGCCAAAGAAACAACTGAATATTTGGGGGTTTAATATGAATTGGATAGTTTATGGGTTTAATTGCAGAAATGCAATGTGAATTTTTATTTTTAATCAAAGAAACAGCTGAATATTGAGGGGTTTAGTATGAATTGGATCGTTTATGGGTTTAATTGCTGGGGGGGCTGTGAAGTTGCAACAATCAGTGTAAAATCACTTTTTAATATTTACTTTCACGCTGCCCTTTTTCTGTTCGCTTACGTAAGAACCACATGGCTGTGGAAATGCCATGTGAATTTTTATTTTTAATCAAAGAAAGAGCTGAATATTTGGGGGTTTAATATGGACTTGATAGCTTATGGGTTTAATTGCTGGGGCTGTGAAGTGGCAACAATCAGTGTAAAATCGCTTTTAGGGTTTCCTTTCACACTGCCCTTTTTCAGTTCGCTTACGTAAGAACCGCTGTGGAAACGTGATGTGGATTTTTGTTTTTAACCAGAGAAAGAGCTGAATTTCAGGGGGTTAATCAGAAATGGGGTAACCGCTGATGCTGAGTGTGCCCCTGTGCTCGTGTCCCCTGCAGAACCGTCCCTCTGTGATCACCTGTGCTTCCGCCAACAACCGCAACTGCAACCTGTCCCACTGCCCCATCGCCCACAGCGCCTGCTCCGGGGCTGCCTACAGGAGACCCTCCAGCTGTAAGTGCCACCCCCAAACTGCCCTCCCTGGGCTCCCCAGACTGACAGGGACAAAAGGAGGTGAACAGTGGACACCCCTTTGGCTCCTGTGTCACTGCAGAAGGTGGTGCAGAACTAGGGGGAGAGAGGTGTTCTTTCTTTGTGTTTTGAAAAGCTGATTTAGAAAAAACAAACAACAAACCCAGCATCCCACACTGACAAATAAGTCATTGTGTTTATTTTAGTCCAGCTGACAAAGAGCAGGCAGGGCCAGCAGATCCCCCCACGCTCTTATTTTAGGAGCTGTAGTTTCCCCTGCTCTCTCAATGGCCAGGAGACTTCTTGGGATTCAGCTGCAGTCACAGAAATCTTTCCTGCAGCCACAAATGCCCTTCCAAAGCCTGTACTCTCCACCCTGCTCTGCATGGAGAACACAAAAACCTTTGCAGGGCAGTTGCTACAGCAACTCCCAAGAAAGGAGCTTTAGCTTTCTGCCTTGTGTGCAGTCGGTAGTGCTCATGCAATCTGCTCAGGCAGTACTTGCTGGGAAAGCTGGGCTCTTTCTGTTCACTCTCCCTGCACAGAAAGCACAGGGCAGGCTCAGCCCTTTCCTTGCAGCTCCTTTACCTGCTGGGGCAGAGCTGTAACTGGCAGCATTGCCAAAAGCTCAGGGCACTGGGGCTCCAGCAGCCAGGATGTGTCCATGGAACGATACCAGCATGATGTAGGCAGCATCCTAAAGCCCATAGCAGGGTCATTATCAGTACTTTATTATCAATAGTATTTTTTAATTATTTTTATAAAAATCAGTATCCTGTTGATAACTAGAATTGGGAGCTGAAAGAGACCTTTTGACTCTTGGGGAAATCAGTCCTTGGGGATCTCAGATGTTACAAGGTTTCTCACAAACTGGTGCCACTGGTCCCAGGAGAGCTGCCCCAGTGGGCATGGGAACAGAGCTGGATGTTTCCAAAGAAGATTTGTCTCCTGTCAGGTGAAGAGGTGTCTGTGCATGACCCTCATGTTTATTTTAGGGTCAATCAAGCAGGGGGGCTGTGCCATGGATCCCAACAGTTCCAAGTATTTTTGGAAAGACAGTTCTTACTAAGACCCACAAATACTGATTGTAAATTGTAAAACTGCAGTGCTCTTATATTTATTCTGAGGAATTCTTGTTCAAAATCTGTGTTTTAGGGCTCTTGTAGTAGTCTTACAGCACTTTCTGTAGTGCCCATGAGTCATTTAGTTCTGACTGCTCCCAGCACAAGTGTGTGGAGTAAGATGAAAGGCTGAGCTCAGCTTTTGGCATGCTGCAGTTTAGGATGAGGCCTCCTCACACCTGACTGCTATCAGCAGGCTTGGGAGCTGATCTTAAACAACTCTCTACATCATTAATTCCATTTAAGCCTAAATGTAAGTTCAGTGTGATTGTTTTGGGAGAAGGTTTCCATAGAATTGGAGCTGGAGCTGTTAGTTGCCTGAGGGAGAAACAGAGTTATACATAAATGCTCACCTGTTCCAGGTCACAGAAATGCAGAAATACTTAATTGCAGTTGGGCTTTTTTTTCATTTTAACTCCTTCCTTCCCACCTTCTTGCCCTCCCCTTTCACTGCCAGGTCGGTAAGGGTGTGAGGAAGGCCGTCCTTGTGACGGGGACTTGCAGTGACAGAGCATTAAGCTACAGGGGAGATGCTTTGGGGGCTGGAGCTCCTCTGCTCTGGAGACAGGCTAGCAGAGATGGGGGTGTTCAGCCTGGAGAGGAGAGGCCCTGGGGGGAACTCAGAGCCCCTTCCAGTGCCTAAAAGGGCTCCGGGAGAGCTGGGACAAGAACCCGGAATGATGGGACAAGGGAAATGGCTTCCTGTGCCCCAGAGGGCAGGGTTGGATGGGATATTGGGAAGGAATTCCTCCCTGGGAGGGTGGTGAGCCCTGGCACAGGATGCCCAGAGCAGCTGTGACTGCCCCTGGAACCCTGGCAGTGCCCAAGGCCAGGCTGGACACTGGGGCTGGGAGCACCCTGGGGTGGTTGAAGGTGTCCCTGCCATTGGAATGATTGGGATGAGCTTTAAGGTCCTTCCAAGCCAAGCCATCCCAAGAGCCTGTGAGAGCAGGCAGGATGAAGCACAGGCAGTGCCTGCAGGCTGTGGCAGGGCTCTGACCGTCCCTGTCCCCGCAGCCACCACTGCGTGCGACCCGGTGGTGGAGGAGCACTTCCGCAGGAGCCTCGGCAAGAACTACAAGGAGCCCGAGCCGGTGGCCAACTCGGTGTCCATCACGGGCTCGGTGGATGATCACTTTGCCAAAGCACTGGGGGACACGTGGCTGCAGATCAAGGCTGCCAAGGACGGCGTGGGCAGCAGCCCCGAGGCGGCGGCGCGGCGGGGCCAGGCGTCCCCCTCGGCCCACATGGTCAACCACAATCACTCGCCCTCCGTGGCCTCCTGAGGACAGCGTCCTTCCCCTCGAGAATTTGCATGGTTTGACTGAGCTTGGAACAAGTGCTTTCACTAGTGCTGGGGGAGGGGAGGTTAGTTTTCAACACATGGTTTTGGTGTACTCACTTTTTGTTGGTGGTTTTTTTTTTTTTTTTTGTAAAAGGGTGCCCTTCAAGACGATAGCAGGAACTATTTCATAAAGATTCATACGATGTAGCATCCTTTTTTTTTTTTCCTGCCTCAATTACCAAAGAAACCTCTGATGCAAATCTGCTGCCCCTTAAAAAAATAATGCACGCTAATCCACAAAAGCCATCACACTTAGTTGGTTGACCCAAGTGCTTTTTTTTGCTTTTCTTAGCTTCTCAAGACTAGAATTTGTCTGGTTTGCTTACATTGCCTTTTATTTTTTTTCCCTCTGTGAAGTAATTTTGTATGTATATACTTGAAAAGAACTGTCATGTATGATTTGCACTATTGGAGGAGGACTGAAGTTGCACAGCAACTTTCTGGAAGAGGCGAATATTTTGAGGGCAAACTGCTGGAAAAAGGGTTTAAGGATGACATTTCTATCAGTTTGAATTTTTCTTAGAGCAAAACAGCTTCGGAAGGGGAAGTCTCATACAGGTTATAGGTCTTTCTCTCTTTAGATTTCAGGTGCTTAGTGCTTGCAACTGGACTGCATAATTTACAGAACACGGGCATTTTTTCCTGAACACTGCAGTTTGTTAGACTAGAGCTGAGGTTGGAGGGTTCCATAGTGCTTAACGATGCATGTTTTATTGAAAAAATAGCTGGTATCTATTAATGTATAGACAGTAAGAATCATAATACTTATTAGCTTCTCTTCAGAATTAGTTTATTTTTGTCAGTAACAACCCTAGATATACTTACTGCTGGTACAGTTGTACTCTATGATATTTGTATTTGCTATTTCACTTTAGTGGCAGCAGCAGCAGCGAGGGCAGCTCAGGACAGGCCTCGTGCAGCACTGCTGCTTCACAGGGATCTGCTTCCCACCCCCCAGTCTGTGTAATCCACCCTGAACTTAGCTGCAGGAGCTGCTACCCTTACACATCTTGGCTGGACAACAGATTGTTACAGTTTGTGAAAGACGAGCTTTCAGTTTCTTTGTTTTATTTTTATTTTTGGGGGGTTTTTTTGTTTTTTTTTTTTTACGCCTATCCATCAGCCTACGCCAAGTCGCAGCATACATTCCTCCAGTAGATTTTATACAGGTATTACTGCATTTATTATCATTTGCTATATTAATAGCTACTAACTAGAAATTAGGCAGTAGAGGCAGGCATAAAACCACAGCTGTGCTAGTGCTAAGAGCTTCTCTTCTCCTTGTTAAGTGTAACTACTCTCCCCAGTACATTCCATCTTCCCAGGACAGTCACAGCCAGGGCTTGGTTTGCACCCTGGGCTCCTTGAAAGGATGGGCTCAGTGGAGGAGGTGAGAACTGGTTGGAAGGTGAACTCCACGTGATGTATTATGGACTATGTTACAGTATTGGGTCCATTGTGGCTTTTATTTGATGCTTTTTTTGGTTTTTGTTGTTGTTTTTTTTTTTTTTTTTTAAAGTTAAGCTATTTAATTTGGAAAAGGTGCAGGGTAGAAAGAGATCGGGAGATTGGCTCTTACTCTTGGTGAGAAGGTGGCTGCTCAATTTTCTTTTAAAAAAAATGGAAAAACCCACAAAAAAACCCTAACCCACCACCTAAGCCCCCCAGTTTTACACATTTCACTACCACCTTACTGGGTAGTCAACGCTTCCTTGCTTTGGCATTCAGTACCCTACTCTCTGTAGGAAGATTGTTAAAAGAACACTTTTTTATATAGGTAACTTTAAGACCATCGTTACGCTGTGCGTAAAGAATGTACAGAGAAATTTGTAGGTATTTTTTGAGGAACAATTAATTTGTTAATGATATGTAGCTATTTAATTTTTTCCCTTTTCCTTTATTGTAATCATTCTTTTTTTTTTTTTTTTTTTGGTTTTGTTTTGGAGAAAAAAGTTGATCTTTTTTTTTTTTTTCGTCGTTGTTGTTGTAGATTTGTCTGTAATACAGTAAAAAAGTGCAGGAACACAGTTATTCTATGAGGACACTGCATTAGCATTAATAGCCACTCGTTTGTTATTGCTACAGGCTACTGAGCAGTATAACAGTCAATACTAATACTGTAGATGGACTCTGTGGAAAATGTGACTCCTCTAGTTCTTTGTAAACACAAATAAGATAATGTTTTTAAAGCTAATATTTTCAATAATAGCTGTTTTACAAGGTTACATTTACTTATCTGAGATAGGTAAATGGATTTGAGGGCAATAAAGATTTAAATGTGCTATGTCCAGGAGAACAGAGACTGGACACAACAATGTCACGAAAGCCAAAGGGTTTGGGGGGAGGTGGAAGGACACTAAACTGAACTCACCATCATCAGACGTGGTGAAGTTTCTTCACAGAGCCAGGTTATCTACAGTTCAGTTTGAAAGATTCTCTCTGTGTTTGTAAATCTGTAATATACCATTCTTTTGTGGCCTTGTTTCACCTGGAAAAAGAAAAAAAAAAAAAAAGGTTTGGCAGGCCATCTTTTTTTTTTGTACTTAAAAGTAGCCTTAAAGAACAATAAAGTGCTCTTAAATCACAGGTGTGTTCCTAAGCCTCTGTTCTGCCTGGTGAGAAAGGGATTGGTGTGTGTGAGGCAGAAACAAACCTCTGGCCACATCCTGCTTTCCTTCCAAGCATCCCTACCTTTTTTAGGACCATAACCCCACTGGTGGGGCTGCCACAGCCAATTCATGGTTTGAATTTGGGGGTTTTCCCTACAGGAGTTTGTCAAGAAATCCTTTACAGCAATAAAAAAAAATCTGTCTAAAAAGGCTGTGCTGGGCCTTGAGGAATTCATTTGGACAGGATTTGGGGAACACCAGCTGGTCCTGCATTGCTGGTCATGAAAAGACCAATTTTGCGGCATCTTGTTTGTCCCTCAACTCCTTCAGAGAATCCCTGCCTGATGAAAACAGCTGCAATTCAAATGTGGACATCCTCAATCCTCTGCTCCGGGTGAGCAGCATCCCAATGGCTCTGCAGATGGTTAATCCTTAAAAAATAACCGTAATTACCTGGTTTGAGAAAGCCAGGCAAGAAAGGGAGCTCCAAAGTGAAAATAAAAAGCCTGTAAAGGGAAAGAGACCTGACGTTGCTGTTGGCTCAGCAGGGTTTGCAGACACGGCAGATTTTGGGGAGAGGGAGAACACTTCTAGGAGGATCGGTTTGACACATCTGAAATACATCCCTGGCTACGTTCCTGTGGAAAGAGTCCCAAATCCGTGGTGTGAGGGTGTGTGGGAGGCAGGCCAAGGACAGCACAGCCCACAGGGAAAAGGGAAAACGTCTCTGCACCGAGGATTTGGGGGCTCCACACCACAGGCCGGGCACAGCTCTCTCTTCCAGGTCAGTAACCTCCAGCAAGCTCCATTTTCTGCATGGTAAAAGGATTTTTCTGACTGGCACAGATGTTTCTAAGAGCCCAGACACACATTTTCGTGCATTTTCATGCGTGGCATCTTCTGTGAGCTGAATGAGAGGCGCCTTCCAGCTGTGCCTTCAGTCTCACCCTGCACACACAGGTTATTTCTGCCATTTCAATCCAACCATCACTGCCATTGCAGAAAGCGTCACAAACATCCTCAGGGATGCCCAGCTCAGGGAGGGCTCTCTCCTGAGTGCACTTTGGGTGCATTTCAGGCTGGATTGGAGGTACAAATCACCTTTGCAGACAAAAACATCTGGAGAGCTGGGCGGTGCTGGTGTGACCGAGAGTGGCACCACTGTCCCAGCCCTGTGCAGGTACCTGGGCACCGTGGCTGTGTCCCCACTGGACAGTGACCACAGTGACCCCTGAGCTGCCCAGCTGGGCTGAGGGGATGTGGCAGTGCTGAGGCTGGGCACGATCCCTGTGAATGGAGCCTTCTCCAGTGTCCAAACGCTGCCACCAGCTCATCTTCTAAACGTCACACCCGGGCAAAGCCCACAGAAGCATTTCCAGTGGTGTTATTTCTGCACTCCCCAGGGCTGGCACACTTAGCCTTGGCCCAGGGCAGTGTTCACACTATCTTTAGATCCTTCTTGAAATCCAAACCCCTCTGATCCGTGTCCTCTGGCACGGGCACAGCCCCAGGCGTGTTCCCCGTTCTCCAGCTCTCTTCTCTCAGCACACACTGATTCCCACAGCTGGATTACAAGGTATGATAAAGCACATTTTATCCCTGAAGAGCTCTTGATAGAAATTCTATCCATTTCCTTATTTTTTACCCTCTCTGGAACAGCTATCTCAAGCACTTTCTTGGTGTAAGACAGCCAAGCTAATTTAATTGCCCATTTTCCAGCTGCAGTTCCACACAGTGGGAGCAGTGCCAGCCTCCAGCCCATTCCCAGCTCAGGCTGCTCCTTCCCTGGGGACAGGGTCCTGCTGGAGGCTCCAGCCCCACCCAACAGCAGCACCCAGCCCTGAGGATCCCCAAATGGGGAATTCTCCTCTTTTCCTTGGTGAAGGATGAGCAGCCCAGTTCTGCAGACAGTGGGCAGCTGCTGATTGCTGTGTCACTTGGACACTCCTCTGCTGGGAATGGTTGGCATGGGATGGATTAGCTATAACATGGATATTCACACTGCAGCAGAGCTGAAAAAAAAAAAACAAATTTCTTTCTCCAGGGGCTAATTTCACATCGTGACAAAGCAGTTCCTGACTTCCACAAGAGCACATTTCACTGCAGTCACATGAGAGCCTTTCAAGCTTTGCTTGCTCGCAGTTCCACTGCTCTCTTCAGTCTAATTTTACATTTTATTTTGCTAAGCAGCAGCTTTTTTAAATGCCAGGGAGAACATCTGTCTTCTCTCCATCACAAAGAGACACAAAGGCATCTGTCAGCACGGGGCTGTGTCAGCCAAATGCCTGCTACATTTAATAGTCAAAAAGCTGCTTATCTCCAAACTGTTTACTCAGTTTGGGGAAATGCTCTGCACAAAGAGCCCTTCTGAGAGCCCCTGCGAGCGTGGGGAATCAAGGTTACCTTTTTTAATCCAGGAAAGCACAGAGCTCTGATCTGCTTCCTGAAAATAGTAAAATACTGGGGGGGGGCAAGCTGTGTTAATGACATTTGGCTTGTGTGTTAAAATATAAACAAGATATTACTGTGGTTAGAGTAGTTCTAGGGAGTTAAAAAATACAGCTTTTTTTTTTTTCTTTCAGAGGAAAAAATGATTCAACACATTTAAAAAATATTATTTCTCAGGCTAAGCCCAAACCTTTGCTCTCGCTGCCACATTGCAATATTCACTTACCTTTTCTTTTTTATTTTGAGGGGGGAAATAGAGATGAAAACTGGAAAGAACCAACGATACTCACAGATCAAAGCAAGGGCTTTTCCTTTTCCTTTTTCCTTCCAAGGGATGAGTTCTTGGGCTCCTGCTAAGAAAATCCCACAGAAAATCTCAGCTTACCAACTTCCCCAGAAGAAAGTGTGTGAGTTCAAACAGCACCACAGGGAACAGAGGCTTTGCTCTTGATTTCCCTGACATACCTGGAGTGAAGTTGATGCAATTTTTACTCCTCACAGGCTCTGGGGAGTTCCTGGCTGCTCCAGTGTCCTGCTCCATGCCCCGACACAGACACACCTGCTCAGGAAACACCCCCCAGATCAGAGCTGCTAAAAAAAAAAAATCAAATTCTGCTGTGAAGGTTTGCACAGAATAGAAACCATTTGTCACTTGAGATTCTCCCGCTTCCCAGTGGCTCTCACTTCCCTCAGGAATTGGAAAATCAAGATTAAAAGCAGTCATTTATTAACCTGGAAGTCCCATTAATAAAGTAACAGCAGCATACCCAGTTCTTCAATGTATGCAATATTCTCCTTTTTTTCCCCTGGAGCTCAGTCACACACACAGGTCCATAATTCACCTTTTGCTGTGAAAAAGCCTCAAGGAAAGGGCCCAGAGGAAAAGAACACCTAAAAGCACTCCAGAGGTTTTCTTTGTTGTGATCCAGATGTGACACAGCCATATAAAGGTAAAATGCACTTCATGCTTTTTAAGATTTTGCCTAAATCGTCTTATTTCAGAGTTCCTTTTTTTGCTCCCCTCCTCTGACAGCCAGTTCAGCCTCCAGCTCCCTGCTCTGGGGAATGTAATTAATGTCATTAACTCAAACGTGGAGTTTTCAGGTGGGGAAATGAAGAAAAAAACCCCAAGAATTGCAAAGCCACCATTTAAAACAATCCCAGGGCTCGTTTTCAAGATTTTCACCAGATTTCCTCACAACAGAAAAATAATGCTTTGGTTGCTGCCAGGCTTGCAAATGCAGCTTTGTGAGTCAAGCTCTGCCCTTTCAGGATGATGCAAAATCAGCAGCAGTAAATCAAATCATGGCTTTGCTGACATGTCTGTACCTCGGGGTGATTAATCCAGCAAATAAAGCATTCTTGCCTGGAAATGCAGGCAGGAGGAGGGTGGGATTCTCCTCCTGCTCTGCCCTGTGGCTGCTGAGCTCTGGATGCAGCTTTGGTGCTAAATTCTCACAGGAAACGTGAAGGATACCTGGGCAAAGGCTGGGGAGCAAACTGAACACAGATCCACCCATCAGAGATGATAAAGACAAAGCAGAGGAGGCAGGAAATACTCTCTATTTAGATGAAATTTTGTTCCTTTTAGCAGGAATTACTCTCTATTTAGATGAAATTTTGTTCCTTTTAGCACTGCCCGTGACAGATCCCATCTCCTGTCTGTGCTGTCCTGGGACACATCCCCAGAACAAATTCCATGGATTTTCCCCTCAGGAAAATGTCCATTTGACAGCTAAATGAGCTCACACATCACTCTGGACTTTTGAGACTTCTTTACACAACTCCCCAGCCATCCACAATTCGGTTTTCTGCCTTTCTAATGCTAAGGAACAGATACAGACCATTGCTTTTCTATTACTTGCCCAAATCTCCACTGCTGTGCAGCCGTTTGCCCTGCAAACACCCAGGGACAGCAAACAGGACAAAATCCAAGTGCTGCAGTGCCTGGAGAGCTCTCTTGCCATCAGTTATTTGGGTTGTAACTCATGTGATCAGTTGTAGCACTGATAACTCACCACTGTGTCATGCTCTCCCCACACTCAGAAAAGATTTCACCCGAGTTTTTCAGGAGAGAAATGAAAATCAGGTTATTCTGAATAAGGACATTTGGAATTCATTCTGTTCCTGAGGCACTCAGCTCCACGTTCTCAAATCTTTCTGACACGGCCACAAAACAGATGGGCTCGTTTGGAAATGGAAGAAAAGCAGAAAGCAGATCCCTGGGAATTGGAGGGACACCAAACAACAAAACCCCAGCAACGTTTTGAGAGTTGAGAAAGCTGCAATTTACCCAGCCTGGTGAAAAGCAAAGCTTCTTCCTCCAGGAAACCTCCAGTGCTGAGCTGTGCATGGCCAGGGTGGGAATCAGCTCCAACACAAACAGTGCCAGCAGTCCCAGCCAGGAGGGGCCTTGGGGAGCTCAGGGATTGTTCTGAGGTACAAGATCCACCTGGGAGCCTCGCAGATTTGGATTGATTTATCTCACCTGTGGCTGGGAAGGCTGCTTGACCAAACCTGTTGATTTAATTGCTCTATAGGTGCAAATTCAGAACATTCCTGCCCCTTCCTGAGAGCACCAGAGGAGCTGGGTGGCAAGAAAGAAAAAGCATTGAATTTCTGCCACAGAGCAGGTGAAAGCTGGCTGGGTGACCTGTGCTGACCCTTTGCAGCCTCACAGCCACAGTCCCCTGTAGTTCCCCAAAAATTTGGAAACCCCACACCAGTGTGGGAACCCCCCAAAAGAAAAACAAAACAAAACAAAAAAACCCAAACCCCACCCCCCAAAACCCCAAAAAAGATGCTGAGCCTCAGGAGAACTCCCTGAGCAGAAAAAGGGATGTGCCAAGGCATGGCAGCAGCCAAGGAGAGGAACTGGAGCTCCTCAAACCAGACAATACCTGGGCTGGGAAAGCTCCCAAGCTGGGGCAGCCCTGGCTGCTCCAGCTGTTTGTCCTGGCTCTCCTCCAGGTTCCTCCTCTCCTGCCCCTTCCTATCTCCCACCTAGACCTGGAACAAGGGAGGGAAGGAAAACATCAACGTGGAAGGACAAAAGGATTGCTGGAGCTTCACTACAGCAGAGATTTGGGGCAGTGGGTGAGGCTTTCAGAGGATTTTTCAGTTCATTTGCTCTTCTCTCATAATGGAGGTTTTGTAATTTTTTTTTTTTTTAAGTGAAAAGTTTAACAGGGGAAAAGAGCCAATGACAACACTGGGAAGGGTTTGGAAAACACAAAAATATCACTAACACCACTGCAGAGCCCAACAAATTACAGGTCATGGCAACTTATTTACACTTGGTGCTTAGTTCATGAACACTGCTCTGCAGCTCACTCAGGAAGTGAACAAAAACCCCTTTTGTCCCTCTCCTCTGGAGTATATTTATAATATATCATCAGTATTAAGAAATGCTTGTTAATTAAGAACATTTTTTAAAAACCCCAAGCTCATTATGTCCCTCCTGGACATTGCCCTGAACACACCTGCAAGAAAGAGCCAAACTGAAACAGGGAGCAGTTAAAAGTTAAGAACAGATTTATTTAATCCTCTTTTACACACACAGAGCTTTTAAAAATACATGCTTAGTGTGAGATTGTCTTTACATTTGACATTAGACTTCTTTCAGAACTTTGAAACCCAGTTTGGGACACCATCAGAGAGCATCCCAAGCTGGGCATCCAAAGGGAAATGAATTCCAGTCCCCACTGCTGGAGCAAATTGAAGGCAAGGCATGGACAGAGTTAGAGGAGAGGCAGAGCTGCAGCACCTCGAGGGTCTGCACTGTTCATTCTCCTGCCCAGCTGGGGTTGGAGCTGCTCTGCCAAACCCTGCAGAGTCCCTGGGAGCCAGCTCAGCCTCTCGGGGCCAGCCCAGGGAATTCTGCCTCATTCACCTTCCCATGGCTGAGCACAAAGGGCTTTAAACAAGCAGGGCTTTAAAAAAGCTCCTAAATTAATGACATTAAACTCCAAACTGTGAAAGCTGCAGTGCAACACCTCGGCTTAGAACATTGCTGCAATCACCTCCGGCTGAAGCAGCAGAATCCTTTAAAAGCAGTGCTTTGGTCACACTCTGGAACACGCTGTGCTGCACGTCCCCATGTGCTGAGGGTCAGCCCCTCCTGACACCCCGGTGACATTTGGGTCCCATTCTCTTCCAGGATCTCACATCACCAGGTATTTTGTTATTCTCTGCTCCCACAGGACTTTTAGGAATTGCTGTCTTGAAGTTATCTCTCAGAATCTCTCCTAATGACATTTCCAAATACCATCCACAGGAAAAGAAATGAAGAGATCCCATCACGGCTGGGAATGAAACCAGAATCTGTCCAACCATGGGGCAAAGCTGGCCAGGAACCAGAGACCTGCTCCAGCCCTCCCTGCAAATCAGGGCTAAAAAAACTGCCTTGAATTTGCTTAAACTGAGTTCATAGGGCAGAATTTACAGCTCAGCCAGCCCAAGGAAAAATCACAAATAGAGGCTAAATGCATGCAAGAGACGTGCAACAGCAAATGTTTTAATTAGAGGGAAATTGCCTTTGCGTAATCAAGTAATTGGGATGTTCTGACATTGACACCACCTGCAGTTCAGGGTGCCCAGCTTGGTGCCAAAAATGAGAAATCACTGGGATGTAGCTCATAGGGTATATATCTATATATCCTATATATAGATATATATCCTATCTATCATAGGAGATCTGTCTATCTATCTATAAAATATCAAAAAAACCAGATACAGAATGGGGTGGGTTTTTTGAGAACCTTGTTCTGAAAAATAACTTTAATTCGTAATAGTGCCAGATTTTGACATGACTGGAAGAAAACCCATTACCTGGAACAGCCACTGACGCCACTCCCCAAGAAATAATGTAAATATAATGGCTATGATAATAAATAAATAGAAATAATGGCTGTTTTTGACAGTAATGCCTGTTTTAGACACCTGGTGCAAACCTCAGCAGGTTTCAATAAATCTGCTTTTCTGATCACAAGATGGGAGTTGCAGATATCCTTGACCTGACTCAACTCCTGATGAGAGAGAAGCTGGAAATTCTCTACAAAGAAAAAACATCTTCAGAGCTTGTGTTAAGGAAGGAACCAAACCAACTGGATTGGCCAGCAATTTTTCATAATGTAAGTGGGAAATAGAGGCTGCTTGGCAGATAAAGTGATTTGCCTTTTTTCTAAGTGAGTTTAACTTATAAACCCCACAATACAAAGCTGTGAAAGGGATTCCAAATTTCCTTCTAAAACCAAGTTAAGACCAATAGATTAAGACCAATTATTCCAAGTTAAGACTGATAGATCGAGTTATGACCAATTATTCCAAGATAAGACCAATGGATTCAGTTATGACCAATTATTCCAAGTTAAGACCAATAGATTGAGTTAAGACAAATTATTCCAAGTTAAGACCGATAGATCAAGTTATGACCAATTATTCCAAGATAAGACCAATAGATTGAGTTATGACTAATTATTCCAAGTTAAGACCAATAGGTTGAGACCAATTATTCCAAGTTAAACCTGACAGATTGAGTTAAGAACAATTATTCCAAGACCAATGGGTTGAATTTTGTTTTTCACAGAGGCTCTGCCTGCTCAGTGAGAAGCCACCAGAGGCAGAGCCAGCCCTAAAGGCTGCAGGAGCTCAGCAGAGCCCCAAAGCTGCTGCTGTTCACCAACCAAAGGGATGCTCTGCACCAAAATAACCAACCCCAGGCACTGAGAGCTGCCCAGAAGAGCCTGAGCACGGCCTGGACACACAGACACATTCCTGCCATGGCCAGGATTCCTCTCAGCAGCTCCCTGGGCAGGTCCTGCTGCAGTGACCTGGCCCCAGGGCTGCTGGCCAAGCAGGAAGCAGCTGCAGAGCTGCCCGTGTCCCCAAGCCTTCCTGCTGCCTTTGGGGACACCCTGCACTGCCCCAGAGCTGCTCCTTGCCCAGCCAAGCACTCCCACTGAGCTGGCAGCTCTGCATTCCACCCTGGATCTGCTGGGATGCAGCTGCACAGTGCTGGGAGAGCCACTTCACTGCCCAGGAGTGTGAAAAGGCACCTTGTGTTTGCATTGCTTCCAAAAATAACGCTGGGAAATGATGTTCAGACCTTCTCCTCCCCTCATCTGCTCCCTTCTCTGGAGCAGGAGTGAATCAAGCCCCATTTACAACAGCAGATCCTCCACAAAGGCCTGATGACAAGGATTTCATTCATAAATAGCTGCTGCATAAACAGGGATTTATGGATTTATGGATCTCCCATTTTAAGCCCCATTGGCAATTTCAGCCATTCAAAAGCTCCAGTGTGGATCCTGGGAATGGCAGGGCTGCCTTAAGGAATGGAACCCCCTCATCCCTCCCCCCTCCCACACAAAAAACCCTCAAAGCAGAGCTGGGAGCACGAAAAGCAAAGGCAGGAGCCCTGTTTGGGAAAGCAGCAATTCCAAGGGGAGCTGCTGGTGATGTCATGGCATTTAAACGCTGCCTGAGTCACAGGTTCCTGAGGAAGTGGCAACACCTACGGAATTACTGGAGAAAAGTCAGCCTTGGAAGCACGGAATGAAAATAAAGACACTCACAGGCAAAGCAAAGAAAACCTCAAGGAGAATGGTGCCTGCTCCAGAGAATCCCTCCTGCTCATCTGAGGGAAGAGTCACTGGAAATGAAGGTGGGTGGCTCTGAGAGCCCTGCTCAGAGAGGCTGCAGCGCTGGGGACGTGGGGAGGAAAGGAAAAAGAAAAGAGCAAAGGAAGGACCCAAAACCTCACCAAACCCCAGAGTGCAAATGCTTGCAGAGCAGCAGACATGGAAGCTTCCCTCTTTCCTTCCCTCCTTCCTTCCTTCCCAGTGAGGAGACAATCCCAGCAGCTCTGCCCCAGGCAGCTTTAGCCTGCCCTGGTTCCATCTGGGAAGCAAAACCATCCCAGCAATGAGACTCCAGCTTGCATTTCACATGCCTTGAACCTTGCAGTGCAGCATGCACCAGTGCAGCTGCTGAGAGATGAGGGAAGACCACCAGAAGAGAAATAAAGGCAAAAACCTGCAGATCTCCAGCTTAACACTTCCCCTTTCCTGCTTCTGCAGCATGGAACAGCATTTCCCTATTGAAAAATCAAACAGTGAATCATTCTGCTGAGCTCCTGCAAAGCCCAGAGCCCCAGTGCCAAAGGCTGAAGTTCCACACGAGCCTGAATTTTTGCATGCTCAGACTCCTGGAGCAGCAGCCCACAGCCAAGGAATGTGAGAACAGAAAGGAACTGGATGGGAGAACAGGGAAATGACAAGGAATAATTTCTGAAAACTCATTGATTTGGATCTGATTTGGCTTTTGATTTGGAGCAGCACAGCACTGTTGCTCCTGTCCTTTCCTGTCAGTTCACTACAACATTTTGTTAAGAAGCAATTTGACCTTTTTTTTTATTCCATTTAAAATGAAAGGCACGTGTGCGTGTGGCTGCAGAGAGCAAGGCCATTGTGCATTGGGCAGGAGGAAACAGGAGATTGAGAGAGCTGCAGGAGATGGAGGGAAGGAGTGTGTGCTCCCTGCCAGCCAGGAAACACAACCCAGGCTGCTTCCACAGCTCCTGATTGTCCTTTCTGTCCCTAAGCCCAGTGGCAGGGGAGCACTGGTTGATTAAAAAAAGAACCTGTGCGGGTTAAGGTCTGACAAGTAACTGGTGGGTGCTGAAAATCCCTCCTAAATACTTCCACTGCTGTGGTTCAGTCACAACAGGCTGATAATGTAATTAGTGAGGCTGCAATTAGAGCTTAAATATGGTCAGAGCAGTGATCTGCATCCTCATCCTGGGGTGAGATCACCTGGACTGGGAAATGAGGTGAGAAAGTTGCTGTCCTGAGACATGGAAGGTAAAGCACATCGCTGCCACTCCAGCTCCAGCTCGTTCTTTTGGGAGGAGCTTCAGCCTGGTTAAAATCATCCTCCAGGGACCCATTCCAGGGATTCCTTTCCAAGCTGGATTGCTGGGTGTCAGGAAAAGGGGGCACAGAGGAGCACAAACAGGTTATTAAGGTGATTAACCCTTCAACAGGGCAACAAAACAACAGTTCTGACCCAGGATAACTAAGAATAAAGCCCAGAGAGATTCTTGATAGGTTATCAATAAAAATAAAATGAAAGAGGGGGAAAAAAAAAAGTCAATAAACTGTTAGGGGTTTTAGCTTCCAAACCAGCCAAGGGTTGCACAGGTAAGAAAATGAACTTTTCAGAGATGATTATTCTGTAAAGCTGAAGAGAGGGCAGGTCCAGATGAATTTCAAACCTTAAAGCATCACCTGGGTGGTGTTTGAGGCCCTGGAGAAGGCCCAGGCAGCTGCAAGGAGAGGAGAGCTGGGAATGGGACAGGCAGGCTGGGTTTCCATGGGTTAGGAATTCACACCCTGGCACAGCCCAGAGTCCTCCTAGGGTAAGTGTTTCTGCCTTTTAAAACAGCTCATCCAGGTGCTGTGCAAGAGCAAAGGTGCACAACAGCCTCTGGAAGGAAAGGTTCATCCTGGCAGGAGAGCACGTCAGCTGCACTGAAAATGGAATAAAAATAAAGAAAAAAAAAGGAATTAATGAAGCCAAATGGCAACAGGCTGGAGACATCTTCCAGGCTCTGCTGCTCATGAAATCAGCTAAAACCCCCCCATGTTGCAAATGCTTCTTTAATGGCTCTCTTTGGAGTAGAAAACGCTTATTTGTTTCTAAGGGAAGCCTTGCATTGTTATTTCAGAAAGAAACTCAAGGTTTGGCAGTAAAATCCCAGCACTGAGCTGCTCCTGCTCTCTTGTCCTGTGTGCACCCTGAATGCAAAGTGCCAGAGCAGCCAGGGACACCAGGAGTGGCCTGGAGGACACGGGAGGGGCAGACAGGCTGGGGAGTGCCAGCTGGAAATGGATTTTCTCCTGCAGGAATGGGAGCAATCCTTCCTATTCCCACAAGAATCGAGAGCTAGGACTCGCCTGCAACCCTTAAAATTCGGTTATACTTTGAAAAGGAACTAAATAAAAATAAACTCATGGAACTAAATAAAAATAAAACTCAGGCAGAGTGGCCTTGATCACCACGGGTGACCTCACCCAGCCCTGGCCTCGATGGGAATCCTGCACAGCCAAGCCTGGCCCCAAAAACCATCCCAGAATCTCACTGGGTTTATGGGGTGGCTGCAAAAAGGGGAAGGAGCTCAAAGCTGGGTGAGCTCTGTGTGCTGCAGCACAGCCCCAGAGCAGTGTCAGGATGGGCTGGGGTAATCCTTGGGCTTGAGGAGCTCAAGGGTCTTTTCCAACCAAATTCTCCTCAGATTCCATCACCAATCCCATCATGCCAGTTAGCAGATGCAGAATTTGTTCACTGAGAGGGAGAAACAAGAGTTATCACAAGATGGCACAGAGCAAAGCTCAGAAATAAACCCCACTTCAGTGAGCGTTCTAAATAAGAGCACAAGTGAAAAACCAAAATAAAGTCCTTACAGAGTCACTCCGTTTTGCCAGTGCTCCTGTTGCTTCTATTTCAGGTGAGCAGCCAGAATTGACACAAAGAAACAAGACCGGAGTCATAAAAGGGATTGGAAAGGACCTTCAGGATGATGCAGTGCAGGGACAGGCAGAAAATGGGGTAAGAACATCAAAGATGACAAAATGGGGATTTTATTTTACCTCGCTGGGCTTCTCTGAGGACACAGAGAAGGGAAATCATTTTCCCAAGCTCACACTCAATGATTTTTAGGCCTGGAACAGTCGCTGCAGTTTCCTGTGCTGTGCCAAAACATCTCCAGTGATTCTGCCTTCTGCTGGAGCAGAATCTCTTTAATTCTTGGGAGCCATCAGCTCCCTGGGAATGGAACTGCTGTGGCTCCTCCTCACCCTGGGCCATCAGGAATCCTCCTCAGTGTGACTTTCACAGCTTTTCCCCTCACACATCCCAGTGCTGAAGGCTTCAGGCTCAGAGGAGCCACTTTGGGAAGGGTTCTGGCCACGGCTGCGGTGGCACCAGGACAGTTCCCAGGTGGAAATCCACTCCCCACGCTCCAGGCTTCCAAGGAAAGAAAATCCCATTTGAGAATCTCAAATTCCTCGCTCTGGTGGATCCCATAGCAAATTCTCAGCCTCAGCCAGCAGAAGACACTGCAGGGGTGACACCGAGGCAAAATTCCAGCTGGCACGAGAGTGAGATCACAACAGGAGCTGTCATTCCGTGGGTTTCTTTAATGCTCAAGTACTAAAATGGTGTCAGAGCTCTCCACTGAGATTTAAATGTCCCCAGATGAGGCATGGGGGTGTCACAGCTGCAGGCTGCCACACAATGCCAGGATATTCCTCTTAGATCAATCAGGAATATGAGCAGCATCCTCTGAGGCTGCTCATTCCCTCTTCCAGCAGATTTGGTTCCCACCTGAAAAGCCCTGGCTGGGTTCTCCAGTGAAATTCGGGTTCTTCACTGTTTATATTTACTGTTTAAAAGGAATCATAAAGAGCATTTTGTGAACTGTTGATGGAGAAAATAATGGAGAAAATGGAGAAAAATTCAGTATTTTTCTCTTCACTGGTGCCATGGTGGAAGAGCTCCTGGCAGCACAAATGACATTAAATTCCCAGCTCCTCCATGAAGAAAGGAGAAGTTTAACTTGTCCCATTAAACAGCAAGCACTGGAGCTGGGGTCTGGGCAGAAATCCTGCACTGAGGGCACACAAGGCAGCAAATAAATCTGTTTTATTGGTATTTGAATGTGCATTCATTCATCCATTGGAACGGATTCTCGGGATTCCTCACTCAGGAAATGCCCAGAAATTCAGAAAAAGCCAGAGAAGAACGATTCTGCTCCCCTGCACAGTTTCAGGTAGTCCCAACAATTATTATTAATGTTTACCAGGCTCACAAAGATGTGCAGCTTTCAAGTCTGAGATAACCCCAAACTTCAGGGCTGTCCACACTCCACGGTCAGCAGCTCCCAAAGATAAAAAAAGCAGATTATTCCCTTTAAACTGCCCTGGCACCCAGCCACGGCTCCAGCTGGGCTGTGGCATGGCTGAAAAACAAAGCTGCAAAGCCCTGATGTGTCTGAAGTGCTTGAAAAATGCAGATTTCAGGGTTTCAATCTCAACCGCCAAGAGATCACTCGCTCTGATCACCAGCTCTGATTTCCAAAATACATTGCATTCATATATATTTTTATATTACAATGAAGCTACCTAAATTAGACATTCCCCTAGGTAAGAAATCATGTAAATGTAGTGACTGTGATAATAAAGAAATAGAAATAATGGCTGTTTTTGACAGTAATGGCTATTTTAGACACCTGGTGCAAACCTCAGCAAGTTTCAATAAATCTGCTTTTCTGATCGCAAGATGGGAGTTGCAGATATCCTTGACCTGACTCAACTCCTGATGAGAGAGAAGCTGCAAAATTCTCTATAATTTTTTTTTCAGAGTTTATGTTAAGGAAGGAACTAAAATAACTGGATTGGCCAACAATTTTTCGTAGTGTAAGTGGGAAACAGAGGCTGCTTGGCAGATAAAGTGATTTGCATTTTTTCTAAGTGAGTTTAACTCCTAACCCCCCCAATATAAAGCTGTGAAAGGGATTCCAAATTTCCTTCTAAAACCAAGTTAAGACCAATAGATTCAATTTTGCAATAATGTACTTGGATATTTTTAAACTCCCTTTTTCCTCAAGCTATGCTTTTTAAACTCAAGGATTCCCCAACTCCTCTTTGTGCTCAGCCATAATCTCTGAAGCCACTGGAAGAAAACGAAATGAACCAAAAAAAGGGAGAAGAGAATTGCTCTTTTTGAACACCTGCAAGGTTCTGCATGAACACACCCAAGAACAGCAAAGTCAGAGAACAATTTTCTCATTTCAGTGGATTTCCCTACAGGTTTTCACTGAATCAATGACCCACCACCCCCCAAAGCAATTTTTTTTTTTACCATATAACTTTCTCTGAGCTTCAGGGGAGCCTGATCATGTTAAAAATGCATTTTGGGTCTTTCCTGGGCCAAAAATCAGTCAAATCACTTTATATCCACAGCATGAAAAGATGGGATCTTTACAGGGAATAACAATTCCAGAACAACTGCACTGAAGTTCATTGTGCAAATAATTCCAGTGGTGGAGGCAGCAGCTTCAGCTCCTCGCCCACCTTTAAACATTAAATTTAACTGCCAAGAGCAGGAAATGATCAATCTTCACAAATTCCAACTAAAGTGCCCCAAATCTGAGAGAGATGGAAAAAAGCCGCTCAGAAATGCTGCTTGGACATGGCCACTGAGCAGGAGAAGAAAAGCTGGCCCAAACAAAGCACCAGAATTTACTTAAGCAGCATTTTTTTTATATGTAAGCCATATTTAGCAACTTAAAAAAAAAAAAAAACCCCAAACAAATTAAAAAAAAAAAAAAAAAAAAAAGAGAGAGAGACCAGGTTTAAATATAAGCACATTGCTGCCGTTATTTACACAATAAAAATGAAAACGTGGCCGGTTCTGTCCATGAGGGGCTGCTTTGAAAGTGAAGTTATTCATGGCAGACGTGGGCTCTGTTTGTTTGTCTTTCCAGCAGGCAGGAGGGGTAAGCAATCATTAAACTCCTCAAAGCAGAGATAAAAGGCAGGGCTGCAGGCCAGAGCATCCTCCTCCTCCTCCTCCTCCTCCTCCTCCTCCTCACCTGATCTCAAACCGTTTCATCATCACTCATGTCCCAGATCTGCAACAAAAAACAACAAAAAAAAAGGAATTTTAGCTTGTGGAGTTGAAATATGCTCTTAAAACACTCTTTAAGAATTCACATTGCTGTTTAAAAGGGATAATAAATAGCATTTTATGAACTGGTGACTAGCACCAATGGAGCTTGACAGAAAATTCAGGATTTTTTCTCTTCTGTTAACAGCCTGCACACCAATGGTTATTGGTCATCTTGAGGGTATTTTTAATATTTACTTTTCAGCATTTGTCACTTTGGCTATTTGGTATTTATTGCCATTTACAGATAATAAATAAATTTGGCTATTTATTGCCATTTACATATAATAAATGAATTTGGCTATTTGGGAATTATTGCCATTTACATATAATAAATAAATATGGCTATTTATTGTCATTTACATATAATAAATACATATAGCTATTTGGGACTTGTTGCCATTTAAAGATAATAAATAAATTTGGCTATTTGGGACTTATTGCCATTTACAGATAATAAATAAATTTGGCTATTTGGGATTTATTGTCATTT